>JAMXBD010002169.1:0-230639 GCA_024138025.1 Combretum micranthum | reverse complement strand
AGAGATAGACATTCATGATGCAAAGGAAATAGGACTTCAACCTCTAGTCATGTTGATGATACGATCAAGAAGATAAAGGAAATGGAAAAGAATCTTAATGTTAGATACAATTCCTACGCACTAGAGACAAAGGGTAATTAATAGAGTCTTGAAAAAGAAGAAGAGGATATAAATGAGAAAGAGTTATTAAGACCAATCCAATATTGGAAAGACAATTTTTTGATAGGACACGGAAAAGATCTTATTCCTTATGAAATATGGTTAGCAGAAGAAGTGATGCAAATAGAGCAAGATTTTGAGTCAGTAATAAGTTCACAAGGAGATATTGAGATCACAGGAGAACAAACACATGTGTCTGAAAATACAATGAAGATACATGGTCAAATACACTTCCCTTTGTAGTAACACCTAGAGGACAAGATATGTGAGAAGAAATCCTAAGTAGAGTACCTTATACTCATTATATTGAAAGAGAATCGAGTGATAAGATGTATAATGGAAAAAAAAAAAGCCATTTAGAACATTAGATAAAAAGAATTTGATAGATAACGGAAGAATACTAAATATAAGTATACATAATCCGTAAAGTTGGGGACCTTTAGTTGATAATTTGACACAAATGGTTGTTAGTGCATGGTAAGATAGTCCTTTAACAGAGGATACAGATCAGATGTGCATATATTTATAATCTTTCTAAGGATAAACTGCAAGAGCAATGTGCAAATCTTATAAGAAAAATTTTCCACAACATATAGCCACAGATAAAGCTTTAGGAGCAAATCCATGTAATTTTGATAGTAAGATGAGGGTAGTATTAACAAGAGAAGCACCACAGATTGGTGGATATGACTAAAAAAGGAATGCTATAAGGAATTTAAAACAATTACAAATAAATGATTGTATCTTGCTAAAAGGTATATATAGGAATTTTTCTATAATTGCACAATTGCTGGCTACTATTATGAAAGGTTGATAGCAGATAAATTATTTCTAAACTTACTGGGATTATTAGGATTAGAAGTGTATAATGAATGGAAAGAAAAGGTTGAACCAACTCTAGAAGAAGAGTTTAATAACTTAGGAACAAGGATAAAGTTTTTTGTAAATAAGTTGATAGAAAAGTGTAAAGTTTTACAAATAAACAAGCAATTAAAAGGAGGAAATCACAATTTCTTTCAAACTCTTTATACTCCATAGGTATATGGAACAAGAGAAAGAAATAAAAGGAAATCAAAACCAAAGTATAGACTTATAAAGAAATACTTTGCAAAAAGGAGTAGGGCAAGAAAACCATGTCTAAAGCAAGACAAACACGTAAGGAAATATAATAAAAACAAAGTTTACAAAAACAAATTAAAGTATTATACTTGTAATAAGAAATGACACATAGCTAAGGTATGTCCTAAAAAGCATAATAGTAATACTATGACAAACATTTTAGTAGAGTGTATGAGTGAAGATATATAGCAATAGATGAATACATGAGTGATACAGAAACAATCTATAGTATAGTATCAATAATAAATCCACAAGGAGTGATGATAAAAGATTCTGATAGTGATAAGGAAAATGATATTACAGGAGTTTTCTTGAATCAAAATTATTATAATCCTTACAGAGAACAAATAGGGATAAAATAACAAGATGAAAAGGTTGAACTGCTGAATAGGATTTTACAAGATATATGAAATACAATGATGAACACAGGATAAAACATAAAAAACTGCAGGTATAATTGGACTCATGAAGTAGATTAGAAGACCATCCATGTAGATGTTACTCTAGATATCTGATAACCAAACTCAGATATCAATACAGAAGTTGTATTGCTGAACCTTGTAAAATATGCCTGGAACACCGGAATAAAATATTTCAGTTTAATGAAAGGTTTATAGTCAACATGAGTTTTCAACAAGGTGCAATAAGAGAAATGATAATGAGAATAGACAGTCCTATTTCAATATTACTAAGATTGTTTATAGATATCATAAAATTAGGAGCATAATAAAAAAATCCTCTTCTACTGTTTACATCAATTTCTATGGTTGCAAATATAGCCTTTCTTATATCACCTTTCTATGATTTATCCATTAACATTACCAAAACCTTTCCTCTTACCTTTTCTCTTGTTAATCCTCCTTTCTTATATCACCTTTCTATGATTTATCCATTAACATTACCAAAACCTTTCCTCTTACCTTTTCTCTTGTTAATCCTCTAATTCCTATGACTATTTGTTTGATGTGGACTAAAGTTTTTCTTGACTTTTTCAATTGCCTTAAAGATTCCTTTGTGACTAACCTTATATTTAATGGTCCCGTTGTGATTAAAATTCTTTCTTCCCTATTTGACCTAAATGATCTTATTCTCCAACTTAAGATTCCTGCTTGGTATAATCTTTGGGATTTAAAAGAGTAAGAAAATGGTTTGAATATATTTCCACATCCCTTTCTATGTCTATTGCTTTTTCCAAATGTATCATATGATCTCCCTATCTTCTTCTTCCAATGTTTATCCAATATTCCTTCTCTAGAGTTTGTTTCTACAAAACTTGTACTAGGTCTTGGGGATTGTAAAATATGTGATTCTCCTATGAATGGTCTAAGCCTATCTAGAAAGCTTGCATTATCTTTCTTGTTATACCTATTTCCTTGCCTGTTATTCCTTTCCTCACTTTCTTCTATAACCTTAGTTTCTTGTGGTTCTTGAAATATGTTTATTTTAAAAGAGACTTCTACTCTCCTATTATCTCATCTAACTTCTTTTGGTAACTATTACCTTCTATACCTTTTCCTTTCAAAGCTGCTTCTTTTAAGTTTTTTAGGTTGTAACTTAAATTATTGACCTTTTAGTGAAGCATACTTAGTAATGCTATATTTGTATTGTTTTGTCTAATTATTAACCTTATAATATCATTTACTGGTTTTATACTTCCACAAAATCCTATATGTGATTGTGCAAATTCCTTCGTATCTTCTAAGGCAAATATGTAATCGTCATTTGCATCCAGACCACTATGACTGGTCATCCTCAGAATGTCTTTTTTATTTCTTGTACCATTCCTTCTATACTTTTTCCTAATTTAACTAATCTTTTATCTTCCTTTCTTAATTCCTTTATCACTACTTGTTGATTATTTCTCACTTATTCTTTTTGTGATTGCCTAATAGCCTTTATATGTTATAACTACCTTAATTTCCTTTCTTTATCAACTTGTGTCTGCTTTATATAATCGATCTTTTCTATTACCTCATTTATTTGTTTATCTTTCTTTGTCATCTATTCTCCTAGATGGTTGTGAGCCTTGTACAAAATGTCTAGATCTTTGTGAACAGTTGTACTAAAAAATAAAATTAGGTCTATGATTCTATTTAATTGCTTGTGATCTAAATGTAACAAATATAGTGAATGCTTAAAATAACAAAGATGATAAAAACTATTGTTTCCTACTTGT
Organism: Combretum micranthum; assembly: GCA_024138025.1. Classification (NCBI taxonomy): domain Eukaryota; kingdom Viridiplantae; phylum Streptophyta; class Magnoliopsida; order Myrtales; family Combretaceae; genus Combretum; species Combretum micranthum. The sequence continues at coordinate 227,185 of JAMXBD010002169.1, read as the reverse complement.
ATCCTATTACTCTCCTTCATCTTCAAATTTATCCAATCAAATTTCTTAATCACGAAGTTTAGTACGAGGAAGTATGCAAGGATTTATTAACCTAATTTGACTCAACTACTTTCCTAATCCATTCATGTCTTTTTTGTTCTTTAAATCCATAAGATACTTTTCAAAACCTTCCTTGAGATTAATGTAAAGCCTGTCCTTAACTAAAAACCTATGTATGTCTGTAAACTCTTCCCCTACTTCCTTAAGCTTTTCATTTAAATATATAAGATTAGATTCTATCTCTAAACCTAACTCGTGTATATAACCTTCAACCTTTTTTACACTTGAAATTTCTAAATTATCTACAGCTTGCAAGAAATCATAAATCTTCTTAATATAATTGCTGCTTTTTATGATCCTATCAAAACTTATGCTCATATTGTCATACTTGTTACCAAGCCTTCATAATAGTTTATCCTTTAAGTTACCCTTTTTATATCACTTTTTATTTGGTCTATTATCCAAAGAGTTGTTCTATGATTCTTTAAAAGTTATTTTTCTTCAGCTTTTGTCTGATATTTCCTTTTTTCTAATATCCTTTCAATTCTTCTTATATCTACCTTCCAATTTTCTAATTCCATTTTTTCTATTCTTTATATAATTATTTAACCTTTTTATTCTCAATCTCTGATCTTTTTTATTCTCAACATAATTATTGATTATATCATCATACTATTCATTAACCATTCATAATATCCTATTAATCCTTTATAATAAATCCTTCCTCTATTCCTTGTAATGATTACTTCTTCTATATGTTTGTGTCTTATTTGTGTAGAACTCCTAAAGTTACGTCGATATATAATCCTTTTTATTTGTATTTCTAGCTTTTCTTTTCCTTTTCCAACCTTTCTATGCCTCTTGTTATGTATTCTACAAACCTTTTATATCATTCAACTATTGTCTTATACCTTTTGATGTACTCTATGTATCTAAGTGTCATAATCTTCGAACATCAAATGTTCTCTAGGATCTAAAGCCACTTTGTGAAAGCCTTAAAATCGAAGACAAACAAGATAAAAAGGACAATCCATATGATCTTAATTACTCTGAGGATGAACATGAGGAAATGAAAGGACATGGAGATATGGACAGATTCCAAGAATTAAAAAAAGAAAAGAAAAAAGAAAGAGAAGATAAAGACAAGTGGAAATCATGGAAAATTAAAGAAAAACAAGACAATAAGACAAAAAGCAAACAGGACAATCAGATAGAAAGCAAGACATGGGTTTACTATAGCATAGGGGTTACTGTAGCTTTTTTTTTTTTTTTTTTTTTAAAATAAAAACTATAGCAATAGGGTTACTATAGTACTTTTACTATTTTATAGAACTTCATAAAAAGCGAGCAGATTTGTGGTAGAGGGGTATCAATAGTTTTAGGGAGAGAAATGCTAGTAATATCTTAGTGTTTTATTTTTCTACAAGAGTGTTCTTGTAATAGCTGTAGCAATTTTTTTCAACCATTGTAACATACCTCCGTTATCTTAAATAAAGCTTTTTTGTAAGTTTCTCTTTACCATGCCTGGCTACTTATCTTTTTAAGGTATAAAGGCCACTTTAAAACTTTATTAGGCCTTTGTATCATGCGATAAGGTTTTACAGTATGGGTAAACAGATTAAGACACCATACTTGGTAGTAAAGCTCTGGTTTCTTTAGAGATTGTATCAAAAGGGCTGGCCTAAGGATCCTTTGGATTCACAAGTCGAGATAAGTAACCATTACCTAGACAAATACTATTGTCCAAAACATGTTTGTTACAATTTACACACAGTAGTTGTAGATCTTAACTATTTCAGAGGATTCAAGATAGGGAACCAAGAATACACATTGGCTACTCTTCTGTATTATGAACTCATCACAGAAATTATTGGCATATTTCCACAATTTATGGCCCACCCCATGGGAAGAATATTCCATGAAGTATTAGTAACTTTAAGGGAAATAAAATGAGAACATAAGGAACATGATATCCTTGTTAAATATTTTGTAAAGATAAAGGTAATACCACCTGAATAGTTAAAATTTGAATCCAGACCAGCATTAGCTTAGTTTTGAATTTCTCTAATAAAAAGAAAAATTTCAATCCTCTAAAAGATTCACAAGCTGGAATCAACAAACAGTTTGAGGAACAATTGAATCTATATACTACTGATAAGATGAGGATGTATATAACAAAAGATCCAGAATTTCATCTTATTACGACCAGTAAGATGAAATTTATCTTCTCAAAACAAAAAAGAATACTATGGCCAAAATAAGAAACAAATTTAAAGCCACTTCATAAAAGCCTTAAAATGGAAGACGAACAAGAAGAAAAGGATAATCTATATAATCTTAATTATACTGAGGATGAAGATGAGGAAATGGAAGGATAGGAAGATATGGATGGATTCTAAGAATAAAAAAAGAAAAAGAAAAGAAAAACAGAGAGAAGATAAAGATAAGGAACAGAAGGAAAGAATCGTTGAAGAAAAAAAGAAAGGACAAGCGGAAATCAAGGAAAACAAAAGAAAAATAGGACAATCGGATAGAAAGAAAAACATAGGGGGATAACTGTCACGCCCTAACGGGTACCCTAAATGTGATAGCCCGCCGTATGCAATATTAAAACTTAAGAATGACTACCTCAATCACTCCAAAGTTTCCATATCAGTACAAGGCGTACATTTACATCAAAGGGAGACCGGTGAAGTAATGCCTTTTTAAGATATTGGCAGCGAAACATACAAAATAACACTTAATATAATTCATAGAAACATAAAGTCTTACAGCTTCTAAGGGGCATTCCCTCGATAAATTCATAACAACATGGTTCTACTAAAGATAAAATAACTAAAGCTAGAAGATTGTAGAAGAAATCTACTCTATGACTTCAAAATAGAATTCCTCCAAAAGCTTCTCAAAATAAGGATTCTACTCGGGGGATCAAGTTGGTCTCGGGTGCAAAAGATAATCCTGCAATATCAAAAGTCTATAGGAGTATAAGCATAACTAGCTTAGTGAGATATTCCTTATGCAAAAGCACTCATAATAAACAATCAACCAAGTTTATTAATCAAGCATATGAAATGCAACAATCATATGATCAAACATTACATACGACTATCCGAGTTCGTATTTGTGATGGATTTACCTCTCCATCGGTGGTTAGGGAATGCTTTGAATTGGTTCCTAAACGACCTTCTTAAAGTTGCGTGCATCTTGGGGTTCCAACGAACCATACTACTAGTCCCCGGGCTTTCCTTACTCAAAGCGATCGATCCGGCTCGGCTACAACTTGAGATCGTATTCCCCGAACGTCCTAAACTCTCAAGGTTGTAGCAAGGTAGCTTACCTTTCCGGTCCCACGCTGAGGAACAGTAACAAACTTTCGAAATGATATTCTAAGTGATATGCATGAACAATTTATTATATGGGGATTTTGATATAACATTAAATCATTTAAAGCGATCAAGCAATATTTGCACACATAACAATACATACATAGAAACATTTATATCAATCACAAATCGGGTTTTGATATACTTATTGTTCCTTGATCGCATATAACGATTCACATATATAATTCCCATGGTATCCCACATGCATATTAATTTTATCTTTTCCTAACATCTAGTGCTCTATTCTACAAGCACATGCGCGAATACATAAACGTAAAGGAAACTCACTCGTCCATAGCGATCTAGGAGTCGAAGTAATCCTCGGGGAAGAGAAGATCTTGGTCCTTGACACCTAAACAAAAGAAATACCCAACATGAGTATTTCATCCAAGATCTATTCAAATTCTATAATTCTATCTTATTTAATTCGTACAAAAATTGTATGAAATAGAGATTCCAACTTAAAATGGCCATAACTTGCTCATTTTAACTAGGAATTTCGCATATTATATACCGATTTCTACATACTCGAAAAGATCTATCTATTTCTAAGGTTATTTTTATCAAAGAAGTTATTCGGATCTCGGAATAGTAGCATACATATTTGATACAAATTTAAAAAATAGAATTTCAAAACTTTCTTCATTCAAGGACTTTTGTACAAAAATATAGATATTTTGTATGGTTGAAAAATCCTTTGAATACATATATATAGACTCAAACCATATGCATGAATTTAGTGGTGTTGTCTCAACAATGATTTTTGTAAAACAATATGTCTTAAAAGTAAGATAAGCTTAAGACTTGAAAAGAAATTAGTTTTGTTTTGAAAAATTTCCTAAATTATCATAAGTGAGTATTTCCTTCTTTAACTCCATTTCTTTGTTATTGAGAATAATTAAATTTTCAAAAAGAAATCTTAGTCTTTTAAGATTCCCATAACTTTATTTCTAGTGGTTTGGAAAACATAGTTTTTCTAAATATTTCATGGTAATATGTTTTGAAGTATTCCTAAAGTTAGATCCACTTTAAAAGAATAATATCAATAATTTTATAAGTTATTTATTATTTTTATTTCCTAAGTAAAGCTTATCCATAGAAAAGTTATTCCTTGATAATCTTGTAAAACTTATCTAAATCTTTGATGAAAGCTTTACATATGAGTTTAAGAAAACCTTTGTTTAAATAAAGAATTAAGTTTAAAGAATTTTTCTTTATTTTATTGGTTTAAAAGAGAGTTTGATAACTTTATTGATAAAATACCATATAGTATTATTACTAAAACTTGAACTAATCTTATCTAATTTTAGAAAGTATTTATTAAGATGAAGCCTTAAGTCTTTATGAAAATAATTCCTTATGTGACAAAATTTATTTTTAAAGAAAGTTCTTTATTTTTATTATTTAAGAAAACTCATTTTCATTATGGTTGAGACAAGAACAATATGTTCATGCATGAATGAGAATATGTAACTATGAGAAATATAATAAAACAACATAAATAAGATAAATTATATAAGAGCATAAAAGTAAAGTCAAGTATCGGGAACCTTAGCTTCATCAAGGTACCCCGGGACTAAGAATAGACTAGTCCTTAAAAGAAAAGAAAAGCAAAGCAAAGAAAGAAAAATTGTTTTGACTTGATATGGACAAGTCTAAGACTAGAAAGACTAGTCTTAATAACAACATGAAACAAATAAATTGCATAATTTGAAAGTAAATAAATAACAAATGAGCTTATATGCTCTAAATAAATATATATATATAATATACATAATACTTTATATAAGTTAGGTTAGAACAAATAATAATAACAATAACGATAACAATAACAACATAATAACATAAAGAAAAGAATATAAACATGAACAAAAACAAAACATGAATAAATTGTTGCTTCTTTAACTCTTATGAGTCTAAGAAACATACACTAAACTCATGTTAAGTTGTATGAACATGATGAGTGTATGAAAGAAACTTTTACCTAAGGTTATGTGTTGTTGAAGAAGGAAGGAATGGATTGTAGTATTATGTGGGATTTGGTTTTCTAAAGAAAAAGAGAAAACTTGAGAGAGATTTTGAGAGAGTGATTTTGTGGAGTGATTTTGGGAGAGTTTTAATAGGAAATGAGTTTGTGTGAAAGAATGAAGAGAGGAAGGGGGTATTTACAGATTTTTGGAGTGGAAATTAGATGTAATTAAATAAAATGGAAAAGCAAATAAATTGAGATGGAAGAGAGAGGGATAGGCGCCGGTTTTGCTTGTATGGGGGGAAGGAATTGATTTGTTTTGTAATAAAAGAAGTAATGTGTAAAGTGTGATATGATTAAAGTTGTATGGGGAAGGTAAATTGTAAGGTATAGGTATGGTAGTGTGTAAGAATAGAGTGTAAGAAAAAGTAGAGATAGATGAATAGTAATAAATAGTAGAAAAGTACTATGAATAGTAGACTAGACAATTAAGATACCGGTAATAAGGAAATACGCGTAAACGGCATATATCTGATATTTTTAGTTACCGAAAAATTCTAAAACTGATATTTTTGAAATCCTTATATTTTTACGAATCTATTGATGTTGTCAGAATATTTTCACTATCCGGTGCACCAGGGCACGGTTTTCAAAAACTGATCCTGTTCGGATCCGAAAGATACTAGAAAATTACGAATCTGATATTTTTAAGCTTTCCTATATTATTACAAACCATATTCCTATATTATTATGAACTATATTCCACTTGTATACCTGTAAATTTCTTCACTTTTCCTTTCAGCATATTTATGGAGTCTCCTTAATAAAATTCCTCCCCATCATAGATCATATTCATCACTTTCAATGATCAAGAAATCTGTGTCTAAGGGTAATCTCAACCTTGGTAACCTTTTGACTTGTTCCTTTATTTTTTTATTTGCTTTATATCTTCCTGAGACAAGCTTTTAAAACCATAAATTTTATAATAAAAAGGATCTACTAAATAATTTAAATCCTCTATAACAGGTCTCACATAATTTGGCAAACCTAAAAATGCTTGTAAATGCTTTTTGTTCATTTGTTCAAGAAATTCTAATACCTTTCCAATTATGTGTTCTTATAACTTAATTCTTTCTTCTCCTTTCTACACCTAGAAATTCAACGTTCCTTTTGAAAAATTGTGCTTTTTTAGTACTTACCACTATTCCCTGTCTTTGAAAATCTAAAAGCACCATCTTTAAATGCCCTATATGTTCATACTCACTTTTGGAAAACACAAAAACATCATCCACATATATTGCAGTAGAATCTAAATTTTGAAAAGCTATATCCATTTTCCTTTGAAAAATTGAAGGTACATTATTTAAGCTAAATGACATACCTTTCCATTGAAAATATCAGTTCAGATAAGTGAAAGTAGTCCATGATTGTGACTTTTCATTTATTTTTACCTACCAAAATCCCGACTTATAATCAAATTTACTAAATATATAACAATTTTATGTCTTGTTGACCATTTCAGTTTTATTAGGATGATTGTGAGCGTCATCTCTTGTGTTATCATTCAATTTTCTATAATCTATTACCATTCTTGATTTTTCTCTTGCTATCTCGCTGTGTTTTCTAATAATAAAAGTAGGAATTTTATGTTGGCTGTCTGACCTTTCTATGACTCCGAATTCTAATAATTCTTTTATGTGCATTTCAAAGTCATGCTTGTCTAGATTTTCACATTCTATTGCCTTAGAATAAATTTTTAAATTAGGATATCTAATTTACATACTATATTATTCCTTTCCTAAAATCTTGCGGGATTTTCACAAAAAATTTCTTCTTTTTCTAGGCTACTAATGATTTGGTCAATATCTGGGTAACATGTTTCCAAACATGAATTTTCCAAAATCTTATATACATTTTCCCATCTACCATTTTTTTCTTCATTTAATACTATTTCTTTCCCCTCAATTTCTTCTTCTAGGAATTCTTTTAATTCTCCTAGTTCTTTTGAATTTTCCTTTATTCTTATTTTTCCATTTTCCTTTTCTTGATATTCACTTAACTTTTAACAATCACAGTTCTTTTTGTTATTTTTGTGACACCTTTGCAACAATCTAATGTCTGATTCTGTGTTCTTTAAATAGTTTTGATATGCTTTAGCATGATGTCCTAAATATTGACAGTATATCTAGCAATCAAGATATCATGGTGATTAGTTAGTAAAAATCTAATCCTATTATACATCTAATTTTCGAACTACCAAAATTCCATAATTGTATTATTCCACTATGCATAGATATAATCCATTTTACTTCTATGAAAAAACTCATTTTATGTTTCTTTATATATCTATATTCCTTTGATTTATTTCCATGTATATCTGAACTTATTCTATATATATCCATTTGCTCAACTTCTTCTGTAGGTGTTATCCTTTCATCTGTCATATTTGCAGTACTAACTGTATCTATTAATGCATCTATTTCTATTGTTTGTGTCTTAAAGAATAACCTTGTCCTGATACATACTCCTATAAACTTTGTAATATGTCTTTCATCTGGAATTGACATTCTTAACTCCTTTATCCTTTCTAGAGATGTATTTGCTGCTCCCATGTAACTCCTCATTGTATCATCATGGCCATCTCCTTCTCTTATTATTATTCATTTATTCACATTGTCTTTTGCCTTTCCTTTTTCTAAGCTTGTTAGTCTTTCTTTATTGTCTATTCTCATTATCCTTTCTCTTATTGCATCTTGTTGAAAACTCTTGTTAACTATAAACCTTTCATTAAACCGAAATATTTCAATCTTGTGTTCCAGACATATTTGACAAGATCGGATAATCCAAGCAAAATTTGCATGGATGGTTTTCTGATCCACTTCCTTGAGTCCAATTTTCCCTGCAGTTCTTTATGTTTTTCTCCTATATTCATAATCGTATTTTCTATATCTTGTAGCATTCTATTTTCATCTTGATACTTTATCGCTATTTGTTTTCTGTAAGGATTGTAATAATTTTGATTCAAGAAAACTTATGTAATATCATTTTTAACCTCACTATCAGACTCTTCTATCATAACTCCCTGTGGATCTATTATTGATTATATACTATAGATTGTTTCTGTGTCACTTATGTCTTCATCTATTACTAATATATCTTCATTTATACACTCTACTAAAATTCTTGCCATAGTATTACTATTATGTCTTTTAGGACATGCCTTAGCCATGGTCCCTCCTTATTACAAGTACAGCACTTTAGTTTATTTTAATAAACCCTGTTTTTATTGTGTTTACTTACATGCTTCCCTTGCTTTAACCATAGCTTCTTTGCCCTACTCCTTTTTGCAAAGTATTTTTTTTTTTAGGTCTATACTTTGGTTTCAGTTTCCTTTTATTTCTTTCTCTTGTTCCATATAGCTATGGGGTATAAATAGTTTGATAGAAATTGTAATTTCCTCATTTTGATTTCCTGTTTATTTGAAAAGCTATACACTTTTTTATTAACTTATGTATAAGAAACATTATCTTTGTTTCTAAGTTATTTAACTCTTCTCCTATAGTTGGTTCAACCTTTTCTTTCCATTCTTTATATGCTTTTGCTCCTAATGTTCCTGGTAACTTTAAAAACAATTTATCTGCTATCAACTTTTCATACAAGCAAGCAACAATGTTGAATTATAGAAAAATTCTTATATATATCTTTTATCAAAATACCCATCTTTAATTTGTAATTGTTCTAGATTCCTTTTAGCATCTCTTTGTTGGTCATACCCACCAATCTGTGGTGCTTCTCTTGTTAATACTACCCTTATCTTACTATAAAAATTCTATGGATTTTCCTCTAAAGTCTTATCTATGGTTACATGTTGTGGAAAATTTTTCTTATAAGATTCCCACTTTGCTTTTGTAGTTTCTCCAAAGAAAGATTCTTTATTTTATGTTGGTACTCCTTCAAAGTACCACATTTGAACGTGAATACCGGATTCGGGCAAAATTACTAGAACATAGAAAAAGTTGGTATTGGGTCAAAACCCCACATTTAGCTGATAATACCACAAATGGACAAATATCATAACATTACTGTCACGCCCCAAGGGGTACCCTAAACGTAACAGTCCGCCACACTCAATATTAAAGCTTAAGTATGATAACCTTAGCTGCTCCCGAAAGCTTTGATATTAAGTGTAAGGCGTGCTCTCACAAATTTAGAAGACCGTAAATGGAATTATGAAGCTTAAGAAGATATAATAACATATTAAGAAAAGATGATTCATAATATTCATTTATTCATAACAATGATCTTACAAAACTTAGGGACATTTCTCTTATTCACAAATCTATTACAGGAGCATTTTTACATCCTACCTACTAAACTTTATCTTAGGAAATTCCTTAACTAAAAGGGAAATACCTGGCTGCAGGGTCCACGTGGCCTCAACCACAAATATGTGAACTGCAAAAGATATCGATAAAGGTATAAACTAATAGGCTTAGTGAGAACTATTTCCATAAATAACTTCTTGTAACAAAAATTCAAACAAGTTATTTAAGCAATCAAATGAGATACAACATACACGTGGGCAAACAGGGCATATAGTTTTCCGGGAACTATATGTTGAATGGATTTATGCTTTCCATTCGGGGTTTGGTGATACGTAATCTCAAAACAAGTAGTTTTAGTTTAAAAAGATTTATGCTTTCGACCAATATCGCCAAGCATACGAAGTCTACTTGAATCGAGCCTTGCTTTCGGATCTTCCGCCAAGCATTTCCTTAATGTCGCCAAGCAATCGCTTTCGGTTACTCTGCCAAGTATTGCTTTCAACCTGAGCTACAATCCTTCTCACCCAAGGATAAAACCCAATGCAATATGACACCTTGTGGTATGCATGAATCCATTTGTTTATGATATCATAACATTATTATTATCAAATTTAAGGTGATCAAAGAATTTCACACAAACCAAGTGTTATACTAAAACAAACATTAAATCAATTCCAACCTCGATATTCTTAGGATTCTTTCAGAGAATTATTTTACATACATATCCGTTTGTCTTTTCTTAATTCTAATGCAACTAAATTACAAGCACAAACAAGTAAAGCATTTAATGGAAATAAACTCACGATGCCATGACGACGATTTCTCTAGCGGATGAGTTGCTCACCACTCCACTCAATCGAAGTAGTCCTCAGGGTAAAGGTATTCTTCCTCGGAATCACTTAGCCAAAGAAAATACCCAAAATGAGTATTTCTTGTTGATATTCTTGAATTTTGACAAAACAATGTCATGAGAATGTCAAAGTTCGTATAAAGGAGAGTTCCAATTTAAAATGGCCATAACCATTTTAACTCAGAATTACGCATATAATATATCGATTTCTATCTACTCGAAAAGATCTATCCATTTCTAAAACTATTTTCATCAAAATAAACCTTTTAGGCCCCGAAACAGTGGTGATCAGATTCACCACGAATTTTCTAACTCAAAAACAATTTTGTTTCAAACTTTAAATCATTCAAAATTTGTTTGATAAATACTTAGTTATCTACATAGTTGAAAGTTTCTCTTTTTATAGTTACATAGCTCATATTTATTCATGCTCAAGTGTTTGTTGTCAATTCATGTTTCTTTGAGTAAAATAATGACAATTTGGTGTTTTAGAAATCTATAGTTTAAGAGAATTCATTTTGTAAATCTTTTAAAATAAATACTTCGATTCTTTTGTTTTCAAAGAATTTCCTTATGTTTGACTTATCTATTTTTCCTAGATGACTTTTTAAAAAGTAATTTTCTTCTTTTCTACATTCTCTACATTAGTGCTATTTTTCCTATTTATTTTCTATACAATTTTTCTTTAATCATTTGTTTGAAAAGATCTTAGCTTGAAAATTCCCTTTCCTTTCTTATGTTATGTTTTTCATAGAAATAATTTTTGTATCAAAAATCATTTTCTTTTAGAAAAACAAAGTGGAATAACAAATGATTTAAAAAGCTTTTCAAAACAAATATAGTTTCTAAAATTGTAGTGAGTTCTTCTAATAATTTGAAAAGGAATGACTTTATTTTTGTTAAACCATATATTTTATATTTCATATAAACTTATTCGTAAGTGATAAAATCTCCTTTTTATCAATTATTTTTAGAACTTGAAAAATTTGGATAACAATCTTAATGAACATGGTTTATGAGAAATAATAGCAAAAAAAAAAAAAAAAAAACTAACATAAATAATATATAAAGTCAAGTATTGGAGTCTTAACTTCTTCAAGGCTCCCGGGACTAAGAAGTAGACTAATCCCAAAAGAAAATAAAAGAAAGCAAAATTTGTTTTGACTTGATGATGATAAGTCTAAGACTAGAGACTAGTCTTAAAATAGCAAGCATTAAATAAATTGCAATGGAATAAATAAATAAATTACATTGCATGAAAATAAATAAATTGCAAGTAAGCTTATATGCTCTAAAAATATGTATATATATAGATACATAATAATACTTAGATATAATAACAATAACAAGAACAAAATAAAACAATATAAACATAATGAATTTTCATTAACAAGAACAATATATGAACATAGTGTAGCTTCCATAACACTTAGTCTTTGGAAACTCACACCATGGTCATATAAAGTTGCATGATATGAGGAGAAGAAAAATAATAAGAAAGTTTACCTAAAGAAGGTTTTGGTAGGGTTATGTGGTTATGAGTTTTGTTGTAGGTAGAAAGTGGTTTTAGAATTATTTTGAGAGAGTTTTGTGAGGATGTTTGAAGAGAGTTTTGAGAGGAGAATTTGAGAGAGTTTTTGTAGAAAATTTATGAGTAGTAATTGTGTGAAAGAAGTGAAAGAGGAGGGGGGTATTTATAGGAAAATATGGAGTGGTTTTTGAGTTATTAAAATAAAAGAAAAATAAAACAAATTGAGGGAGATAAAGAGGAGGGGGGGGGGGGGGGGGGGGGGGGGGGGGGGGGGGTTTGTGCGCCGGCCATGTAAGGAGAGGGAGAGATAGTATGCTTTGTATTTTTGTTGATTAAATGTAGTGATAAGTAAGGTAGATGTGAAATAAAGTTATGGGAAAGGTAAAAAATAAAGGTTATAGGTTATGGTGTGTGTAAGAGTAGGTTTAAGAAAAGTAGAGATAAAAGAATAGTGTAGAATAATAGTGAATAGTGTAATGTAAAGTAGATATGGCTAATAAAGTACCAGTAATAAGAAATACGCGTATAATTGCGATATTTGTTATTTTTACTTACCGAAAAATTATAAAACTGATATTTTTGGAATCCTTATTTTTTACGAGTCTAACGGTATATTCGGAATATTTTTACTATTTTGAGCTCTGGGACAAGTTTTTCAAGAACTGTGTCCGATCGGGTTCAAGATAATTTGCGGTTTTACTAATATAATCTTATAAAGCTTCCTTAGGTAATTACACACTATTCTATATACTAAACTCTTACTTACTTTTCTCCGTGTTGCTTATTCGGGATTGCCGGACTTAAGCTATTACATCAAACTAGGGTTTTGTTGACTTTAGAGTTCCGGTTAACTTCCAGATTAGGGTTTTAAGCTAAACCGATTCCAAAAATTTGAGGGTTTACAGTTACCATCAAAATATCACATTTGGAAAGATTTCCAAATATGGACAAAAATACCAAAACTTGAAAAAAGTTGGTATACGCTCAAAGCACCATATTTTGACTAGATTACCATATATAAACAAAAGTACCAAAACATAGAAAATATTAATACTTAGCTAAAATACCACATTTTGACAAGAACACCACAAATGTATAAATTTTAGAACCTAGAAAAGAGTTGGCACTCAATCAAAGTTGGTACTTGCTCAAAGTATCATATTTGGATGAGAATACTGAAGATATACAAAAATTCTGGAGCTTGGAAAAGGTTGGTAATCGCTAAAAGTATCACATTTGGACAAAAATACCATATATGGACAAAACTGCTAGAACGTAGATGAAGTTGGTACTTTATCAATGTACCAAATTTGGATGATAATAACACAAATGGATAAAAGTTCAAACCCTAGAAAAAGTTTGTACTTGATCAAAATATCAAATTTGGATAAGAATATAGGTTATGGACCAAAAGATCATAACCTGAAAAAAGTTGGTTGTTGGACGTTTTGATAAGAATACCATATTTGGACAGAAGTACCAAAATGTATAATATGTTGGTACCCAGTCAAAGTACCACATTTGGATGATAATATTACAAATGGACAAAAACATCAGAATCTCAAGAAAGTTGGTACTCAATCAAAGTATCACATTTGATGCGAATACCACAAAAGGACAAAAATACCAAGATTTGGAAAAAGTTGATACTCGCTCAAAGTATCATATTTGGACAAGAATATTAGATATGGACAAAAATACCATAACAAAAAAAAGTTTATATATAAACCCCCAAATTTTTGGAATCGATTTAGCATAAAACCCTAAATTGGAAGTCAAACGGAACCCTAGAAGGTCAACAAACCCTAGTTTACCGTAACCAATTAAGTCCGGCATTGCGTTTTCTTTGGTCCTGGAAAACGAAGTTAGGATAAGTAGCTAGAATAGTTCGTAATAGCTATAGTTTTTATAAAAATATCAGTTTCGCGAATTTCGGGTGTCCTTTGAACCCGATCGGACACAATTCTTGAAAAACGTGTCTGAGAGCTCGGAATAGTAAAAATATTCCGAATACACCGTTAGACTCGTAAAAATATAAGGTTTTCAAAAATATCAATTTTGAAATTTTTCGGTAGATAAAAATAACAGATATAGCTATTATACGCGTATTTTCTTACTACCGGTACTTCATTAGTCATATCTATCTTACATTACACTATTCATTACTATTCTATACTATTCTTTTATCTCTTTTTGTTACACCTATTCTTACACACTCCATAACCTATAATCTTTACTTTTTACCTTTCCCATAACTTTATTTCACATCTACTTTACACATTTATTTTTCATTTATCAAAAAAAAAAAAAAAAATAAAATCTCTCCCCCCTCTTTTCTTCTATGGCCGACGACCCCCTACTCCCTCTCTCATCAATTTTTTTTTAATTTTTTTTATTTTAAACACACAAAAATCACTCCATATTTTTTATAAATACCCCCTCCTCTTTCACTTCTTTCACACATTCACTACCCACAAATTTTTTACCAAAACTCTCTCAATTTCTCCTCTCAAAACTCTCTCAAAATACCATCCAAAAACTCTCCCAAAATAATTCCACAACAACTTTTACCAACAAACCAAAACCCATAACCACATAACTATACCAAAGTCTTCTTTAGGTAACCACTTCATACTACTTTCTTCTTCTTCATGTCATGTAACTTCACATGACCATAGTGTGAGTTTCTGAAGACTATAAGTTATGGAAGCTACATTATGTTCATGTGTTGTTCTTGTACATACAAATCTATTTATGTTTATGTTATTACTTTTGTTTTTATTTATTGTTAATATATCTATGTATTATTATCTATTATATATACATATTCTTTAGAGCATATAAGCTCACTTGCAATTTATTTATTTCATGTAAAGCAATTTATTTATTGATTCCATTGCAATTTATTTATTTATTCCTTGTTAAATTAAAACTAGTCTCTAGTCTTAGACATGTCCTCATCAAGTCAAAACAAGTTTTCCTTCTTTTATTTTTATTTTATTTTGGGACTAGTCTACTTCTTAGTCCTGGGAGCCTTAAAAAAGCTAAGACTCCAATACTTGACTTTATTATTTATGTTTTATGTTATTTTGTTTACTAATTATCTCATAATCATGTTCATTTAGATTGTTGTCCAAAAATTTTAATTTCTAAAAATAATTAAAAAAAAGAAGAATTTTGTCACTTAGAAATAAGTTTATGTAAAGTATAAAATCTATGAGATAATAAAAATAAACTCATTTCCTCTCAAGTTACAAAAGAGCTCACTATAATTTTAGAAACTACTTTTACTTTAAAAAGCTACTTAAACCTTTATTATTCTACTTTGTTTTTCAAAAGAAAATATTTGTTGATACAAAAATGATTCTTTTTATGAAAAAGATAAACAAGATGAATGGCTAAGAAATTTTCAAGTAAAGACCTTTACAAACAAATAGGCAAAAAAAATCTATGGTTTAAAAAGAAAAATAAAATTATTTCTTTTTAAGTTATAAGAAGAAACCACTAAAATTTTAGAAACCACTTTTACTGTAAAAGTTTCTTAAGTCACATATTGTTCTACTTTGTTTTATCAAGAAAATAAACTTTTATGAATGGATGATTTCTATGAAAAACATAAGGCATGAGAAAAATGAGAAATTTTCAAGTAAAGATTTTTGCAAACAAATAAACAAAGGAATTTGTACAAGAAAAATAAATAGGAAGAATAATGTATTTTTCTAGAAAACTCCAAAATAGTATTAGTGTAGAAAACTTAGAAAATAGAAAAATTTAATTTTACTTGGGAAAAATAATGAAACCCACATAAAGCATTTTTAGAAAACAAAGGAAACAAGGTATTCATTTCAAGAAATTTACAAAAACAATTTTTGAAAACTATATTTTTCTAAAAACTTCAAATCGACATTATTTTACTCAAGAAAAATAATTGGACAACAAAACACTTGAGCATGCTTAAATATGAGTTATAGAGTTATAAAAAGAGAATTTTTCAACTATATAGATAACTAAGTATTTATCAAACAAATTTTGATTTCTTGAATCCAAGTTGTTTTGTGTTGGAAAATTCGTGGTGAACTTTGCCGCCACTGTTTTGGGGCCTGTATGACCTTGTTTGTTAAAAGTAATTTTGAAAATGGGTAGATCTTTTCGAGTAGGTAGAAATCGGTATATTATATGCGCAATTCCGAGTTAAAATGACCAAGTTATGGCTATTTTAAGTTGGAACATTCCTTTATACAAACTTTAATGTTCTTTTGACATTGTTTTGTCAAATTTCAAGAAAATCATCAAGGAATACTCATTGTGGGTATTTTCTTTGGCTAGGTGACCCCGAGGAAGGATTCCTTTACCTCGAGGATTATTACGATTAAGTGGAGTGTGTGAACGACTCATCCACCTAGAGGAATAGTCGACATGGCATCGTGAGTTTATTTCCATTAAATGCTATACTTGTTGTGCTTGTAAATTAGTTGCATTAGAATTAGGAAAAGATAAACCGATGTGTATGTAAAATAATTCTTTGAAAGAATTTTAAGAATATCGGAGTCGGAATTGTTTTAAATGTTTGTTTTAGTATAACATTTGATTGTTGTATGAAATTCTTTGATCGCCTTAAATTCAAAAATAATTATGCTATGACTTTATAAATAAATAAAATTCATGCATACCACGAAGCAAGTCACATTGCATTTTGGGTTATTATCTTGGGTGAGAAGGATAGTAAGCTCATGTCGAAAGCAACACTTGGCGGGAAATCCGAAAGCGATTGCTTGGCGGCTTAAGGGAAATGCTTGGTGGAAGATCTGAAAGCTAGGTCAAATCAAGTAGACTCAGAATGCTTGGCGATGAGTGCTCACAAGCTTGAAACTTTTTAACTAAAACTACTTGTTTTGAGGTTAAGTATCACCAAACCCCGAATGGAGGGTGCAAATCCATTCAACATATAGTTCCCGGAAAACTATATGCTTGTTTGCTCACGTGTATGATGCATTACATTTGATTGTTTAATCAACTTGTTTGAAATCTTGTTACAAGAAGTTATTTATGGAAATAGTTCTCTCTAAGCCTTTTAGCTTATACCCCCATAGATATCTTTTACAGTTTCCCCACTTATGGTTAAGGCCACGAGGACCCTGCGGGCAGGTAACTTCTTTTAGATAAAGAAATTTTAGATGAAGTTTAGTATTAGAGAAAATGTACAAATATCTTGTAATAGAATAGTGATCTTGGAAAATGTCCCTAAGTTTGTAAAACCATTGCTATGAATGAATGTTTATTATGAATCCTCTTTTCTTAATATGTTTTTATATCTCCTTAAGCTTCATAATTCTATATATGGTTCTCTAAAGTTGTGAAAGTACGCCTTACACTTAATATGAAAGCTTTTGGGATTGGCTAAGGTTGTCATACTTAAGCTTTAATATTGAGTGTGGTGGACTGTCACATTTAGGGTACTCGTTGGGGCGTGACATTATACTTACTCAAAGTACCATATTTGGCTGAGAATATCAAATATGAACAAAAATACTAGAATCTAGAAATGGATATTTTTCAAAAATATATAATGACAAGGAACATTGATTTAAATGTATGCTATATCACGTGTCATAAAACATAAATAATTATAGCATGTACATTTTTTATATTGTTATAATATATAATAATTGCACATACATAAATATCATTTTATGCATATTTATAAATTATATATTTTAATTTTTATGTATATCATAAAAAAATATACAAAATATGGACGCCTCTTTAATATATTACGTCGTACATATATATACAAAAAATATTATGCATAATTGTAATATGTTACATGTTATATTACATGTGTTGCTAGTTTGAATTCGGTAGAGGCAAGAAGAATAACTTGACTAGACTTGTGTCTATCTTAGGCTTGTAAAAATAGAACACGAGAAGTGGTGCATCGAGGTTGGGCCCGACGCGACTATTGTGATGCTTAAGTTAGCAAGCATGTTAGCGTAGGGGTAAGCAATAAGTATGAGAGAGAGTCCAAGTAACATTACCTTTCCTCTAAAGTATGAGGGGATACTTATAGTAGGTGCATGTTTGGCAATTGAGCACATCTTAGAGATAAAGATGAGTAGGCAGCTGACGGCGATTCCTATGGGCGTAGGGTGTATCTATTAATCCGCGTTTGATTTGTTGAGGCTAAGTGAAGGTATCATGCCAAGTGACTCTGTATTGAGTGCCATCTAGATGAAACAATGGGCAGTTGGTACTCTAGGCGAATCAAACAGGCATTCTAATGAGGCCATTAGCCTTGTCAATGTAAGTTGGACCTAAGACAAACAGGTTAGTGGCTAATTGGCTAGATTAGACTTAGGAGGTCAGTGGTCCATATTTAACATCAAAAACAAGGTAAATATCAAATATAATACTTGAAATTTACTCAAAAATTCAATTTAGTGTGCATATTTATATATATATTCTGATATATTACATGCTATATATTAATTTAATGAATGTACATACACAACAGATTATTAAAAGAGCCTATACTAAGGAAATAGCTATCCATTGTTAAGTTTACACTATATGTAAGATTGCAATTTTTATGATATCATCTTATTTTAAGATGTATATCATAAAGTGTACATTAACAATGCCCGACATAATCTCTTAATACAAATATCCATATTCTTAGAAAACAACATTACAATATCTAACACATCTACAAATCAAGCCTATCTAGCCAATCATCAATGTCAACCTATATCCCATGTAGTCATAACAATCAATATTTGAATCATTGTCATCTCCTTAAAAAAAAAAAAAAAAGAGGAATGAGTCGAAACCTAATACAACAACAACATCGGCACATGTGACATAATCACATGCATATAGGATTTGTTTTTTTTGTCATCTTTCTATTGTTTTGGCTTCAATTTTTTTGTCATTTTCAAATTGACTGTTTGTTAACAATAGATACCAATGAAAAATAGACATTTTTACTCATAATTGACCAAATAAACTAGATACTGATGTCAAACAAATATGATACAAATACTGATACATATATTAATGAAAAATAGACCATCCAAATAGACCCAAAATGTCAATGCAACAACTAACAATTAGATATTTAATTTAGGTGTGATAAATTAACAGTAAAGCACTTATGCTCTAGTAACATGTTAGGAACTCTGGGGTCTGAGTAGTAGCAACCACTTAGGGGTTGGCAAAGGCAGACCGAATAACTTTACGTCTTAGATCTTTCTAAGTAATAACCTCATTTAGGGTTTACGGTCGTTGTGCATCTTTATCTATTTAAGTCGATAATATATTGCAGTTCAATAGGCCCCATAAAGCGTGAACCACACTATATTACTTCTTGTTGAGTTCTTTTAAATGAGTTTTGATAATAGAAAAAAAATGTTAAAAGATATCTAATGAATCTGTTTTAAGTGTGTAGAATAAAAGTATCCATTTTCACAAACACTTAATTAGACAATTAACAAGACAATTTGATAGACATTTCAGTAGATACTTAAATAGATAGTTAGATGAATGCCCCTTTGATTCACATAATAAATGGTCATATGGTTTTTTTTATCAAACATGAAAATACAAGTTGGATTTATTTGAATCCTTATCTCCACTAATTAAGTGCATTTGGGTAATGCACTTAATTCATTCCACATAAGGAGGATAATAATACATGGGGATCGTCAAGTTGTTTCTCGAGTTCTTCAAGTATGTTTAATTGCAAGAATTGTTCATACAAGTTTAAAAATGTTTTATTAAGATGCTTGAAAGTTGTTGGATCAAGAATATTTTTTTTTTTTTTTTATCTCGACATAGTTATCAACATATGAAGAAGAAGATAAGGATAAGTATAAAAGATATGTTTTATTAACTGAAGCTTATTCGAAATTAGAGAGATTTTTGAATTTCAAATCAAAAGCTTATCTAATCAAGTTGTTGAAGACTTGGACTAAGATAAATATCAACAATTTTTTAAGATCACAAGTGGAATAAGATATATGTTTAAAGAGTTCAAAGTTTAAATTTTTACATAAGATTTTCGAATTCCACGAATCTAATAAGTGGCTAAAAACCCTTATTATTCACATTGTTTTAATATGATATTATGTTGATTTTATGTGAATTATTAAATAAAATGATATTTATTACGTTAAAATGTCAATTCCACGAATAAAGGAAGATGATGAACATTATAAAGAAATTTGGATGAGTTAAGGGAGATTTTAATGAAGAAATAGGCAAAGTAAAGATTTACAAAATACATGAACGTTCTACACAAGCTGTGCAAAATACTGGTATAGAAGTTAAAAAGTGACCAGCAAACAATTTCAAAGTGCACAAGAAGGCTACACAAGTTGTGCAACATGCTTACATAGACATTGGGAGGAGCTTAGAAGTAGATTATATTGTGCACGACTAGAGTGCACAAGCTATGCTCAGGAGTTGTGCAAACCTTAAATTCTCACTGTTTCATCAATTTGCATCCTGTATGGCCGTACAAAAAGCATTTAATTGTTTTCTATAAATAACGGCCATTACTCGTATTTTTGGAGACACATCTTTATTTCTAAGAACCCTAGAGAGAAAATTATGAGATTCAGGAGGAGAAGTGTCAGGGCATCATTGAAGATCACAAAACTTTGTTTCAGGGAATTATTTTACATCATGTTTACTTTCTATTCATGTCATGATTGTAAAATTTATGGAGGAGTAGATTTCTTTACCCTAAGTCTCATGAAAACCTAGATCTATATGCTAAATCTGCTTGATTAATGAAAATTTACGTTCTTGAGTCTATTTAGGCATTCTTTACTGTTCTTGTGATTAATTTATGGCCAAAATTCATTGCACATTTGATTTATTTTAGATAGACAGAGATTTCATCTAATAGAACATATTTGTCATGATTTATTTTAGATAGACACAGATTGAATCTTTGCTAGGAATCTTGAACTGTAATACAATTCTATGTGTAATTAATGATGAAAAACACTTCCATCAATCATGTAGGGTTAGAATTTGATTATCTTAAAAGAAAAGTTGATGAATTTAGGAATTTCCACAGTTTAAGATATAAACGATCCGTTAATCAATCATTTATTAGAAGAAATTAGGGTTTATGGTGGATCGAGATAAATGGGTATCGCTTTGTGATTGTATTATCTTAAGAAGAAACATAATTAACTATTAAGGCTATTATTTAGATAAGTAGTAGTTATAATTTCATCTTAATTGTTAGGTACTTGGTTGGTCCATCGGGTTTTGAAAACATTTAAAAACATGAAGTTGAAGCTTTTTAAAATTTATAAAGCTAATAAGTTTTGTTTAACTTTAGTCGCAACTACTAACATCAGGCAAGTGCACCAACCAAAGTAGCATAGAAAATATTAGGTGTATTCCAGAGGATCGTTGGCATCTACTGTACTTACTTTTCATTTATTATTTAGCTAAAGAAAATTTAGAAGAGTAAAATGAAAACAAAAGTTATACTAGGGTTAATGGATATACACATTTTTTCAGGGCAAATTGTAAGATAAGCTTATTAATGTAAGAAAAAGGCCTTAGGGATTGCTTCATAAGGTCTTTATCATGTGATTTCTTAAAAAACCCATAGAGTTTTCATTAGTATATTTGCACTATCAAATTCACTAGGGTAAGTTGAAGCTTCTCTCAAGGTTAGTAACTCTAGATCTAGACCAGAACACCAAAGTCTCTTCACAAGTTATCAACAATCTAGATCTACATAAAGCTTAATAATCCTTTGTTTTAAAACCAACCTAATAAATTTAAAAAGAAAAGCAGCAGAAAATTTCACCATCCCTCTCTCAAGGTGATTATGAGCAACTCCACTAGTAGCTCTGTCACGCCCCGAGGGGTGCCCTAAACATGGTAGTTCGCCGTATACAATACTAAAGCCTAGGAATGACTACCTCAATCACATAAAGGCTTTCATATCATGTACAAGGTGTACATCATAACCAAGGGAACGCATCGGAGTAGCGTAATTTTTATTGATAATAATTAAGTAACAAGGCAAAGAGAATACTTATCATAAAACATAAACACATTAGATTACAATTCTTAGGGGCATATCCCTCTATTTTCTTCAAATAAATATACATCTTAGGATTTCCAAAACACTGACATAGAATATATTTGTCATGCCCCAGAGGGTATTCTAAACGTGGCAGTCCGCCGCATATAATATTAAAGCTAATGAATGACAATCCGTAGTCACGCAGGAGCTTCGATATCATATGCAAGGCGTGCTTCCAAGATAGTAGAAGACTCATAGGGGTATTACGTTTAAATAGATAGCAAAAGCAAACATGAACTTAAATAGATAAACATAAGATCTTCATTTAATAACAATTTAGTACATCATCTTAGGGGCATTCCCCCGCCTTAAAGTCTTTGTTCAACTATACTAATATCAAAATAAACATAACTACCACATAAGCCTACTATAGAGAATTTTCCTAGAAGTCTATGTTCAAGACTAAAAATACATAAACTTCTTCCAAAAACTCCTAATAGCTTACACTCGTACTTGGCATACGGGGCTTCTTGGGGCCAGCTATAGATAATCGTACTGTAATAGAAAACTATAAGGGTATAAGCAAAACTAGCTTAGTGAGATAATTCCAACTATAAGTTATTTCCACAAATCAACCAAGTATTTAATAAAAAACATATGAAAATGCACAAATCATATGAACAAGCAAGATACACATGATCAATCGGAAATCAAGTGTGGCATGGATTTAACGCCCTCCATGACAAGGGTTGGGAGGTTTATAGGCCCATACGACCATCAATATCTGCAGATTTACCGGCTCCTGCTTGCCCTGTAGACTTTCCGGCTCCTACTAGCCACCACGTAGACTTTCCGGCTCCTACCAGCCACCACTACTATTTCCTCGTTTCCCCACACGAAAATGTATATGATATGCATGAATTAATTTCAATATAAATTTAACCAAAAATATTTAGTTCAAGTTAGAGGTGACCAACACAATTCTAATCATATCAATACAAGAATCACAAATTACTTATCAAACCAAATTTCGATATTCTTAGTTTACATTCAAGCAATCATAATCACAAGTCACATGACAATAGTTCATTTTATCTTTCTCTTAATTTCTAGTGCTTCTATTTACAAACACAAAAAGGAAATGTAACTTGATGAGAGGAATAACTCACTCCATAATGGTAGGTCTAATCAAAATAGTCCCCTAGATAGATGATCTCGGGTCCCTCATCACCTAAACAGGATGAAATGCCCAAAATGAGTCTTTCATAAAACTTCTATTCTTGAAGATTTATATTTTCCTTAAAATCATGGTAAAATCGTATAAGGGAAATTCCAACTTAAAATGGCAATAACTTGCTCATTTTAACTCGGAATTTCACGTATAATATATCGTTTTCTACCTACTCTAAAAGATCTACGCATTTCTAAGCTTATTTTTATAAAAATAAATCGTTTGGGTTCTGAAAAAGCAGCGACCAGATTTGCCATGAATTTGCAAAGTCTTGTTTTCCTTCTTGTAAATAAAGCTCTTTTGAAAAGATGAATATTTCAAGTATTTTGTAAACTTTTTGAATGGTATATACATATATGTAATGACTCATAACAAATGTATGAAGTAAATGAAGTTGTCTCAACTTATGAAAAGTAAGGTTTTAAAATACTTTGAACTTGAGATTTTATTGGAATATTCATTTTACTTTTGAAAGGATTCTTGGGTTATTTGAGATGAATATTTCTTTTTCTAAGATTAAATTTAATTTCTTGCAATTACTTTAATTTCCTAAGGAGTGGTTTCATTTTCTAAACTTGGATTCTAACAACTTTTAAAAGTAATAAAATGATATTTTTGTTTCTTGTAATGATTCCAAAAGAATTTCTATTTCTTGATGAAAAATAAGTTTTCATAAAACCTTTTGTTTATTTAAGAAAAAAAACCATTTTCAAGCATGTTCATGAGTTTTTAAGAAATCTATGTTCTACATTTATTTAAAAAGAACCTTTAGTTTAAGAAAACACTTCCTCCTTTATTTTTATTGAGAAAACATTACGTTCATGCATGATTATGAATCATAAACTATAGAAATATAAAGGAATATAATAACTTGAAAGATTAAGCAAATAAGAAAGTAAATTAAGTATTGGGACCTTAGCTTTATCAAGGTACCCCGGGACTAAGAAAAGACTAGTCCCGAAAAGAAAGGAAAATGTTTTGACTTGATGAGGACAAGTCTAAGACTAGAATGATTAGTCTTAAAACAACTTGAAATAAATAAATTGCAATGAAGTAAATAAATTGCATGAAAGGTAAATAAATTGCAAGACAATGAGCTTATATGCTCTAAATAATAAATATAGTTATGTAGATATTTAGATAGTTATGAACATAAAGGAAACATAAAGGAACATAAAGGAATTGTGATTATGAACAAAAATAAAGTATGAACCTATTGTTGCTTTCTTAACCTTCATGGTTTTAGAAAACACACACTAAGTTCATATTAAATAAATGAACATGGGAAATTCTTGAAGGCATATTACCTAAAAGAAAGAAGACGAGAGGAACTTCTTGTAAGAGACTTCTTGGAGAGAATTCTTGAGAGAGTAACTTTAGTGAAGAAGTGGTGTGAAAGAAGTGAAGGTATGAGGGGGTATATATAGGAAAATGTAGGAGATAATTTGTGTTAATTAAATAAGTGAAAAATAAAACAAATTGGGCATCATGGAGGGGTGGCCGGTGCTACTTTCATGCATGGGGAAGAGGAAATTTTAATTTTTTTTTGTTATTTTATTAATTAAAAGTAAGAAATGAAAGATATGAAATTGTATTGGAAATGAAAATGTGTAAGAAATAGGTGTATGGTTTGTAAGAGTAGGTTGTAAGAAAAAGTAGAGATAGATGAATAGTATAGAATAGTAGAAAATAGTGTAATGTAAAAGTAGACATGACAATTTAATGCCGGTAGTAAGAAAATACGCGTATAAAAGCGATATCTGATATTTTTAGCTACCGAAAAATTACGAAATTGATATTTTTGGAAATCTTATATTTTTACGAGTCAAACAGTATATTTGGAATAATTTTCCTATTCTAGACTCTCGGACACATTTTTCAAGAACTATGTCCGATCGGATTCAAAGGACACTTGAATTCCTCCAATATGATATTTTTATATCACCTATAGCTATTATGAACTATTATAGCTAACTTTTCCAACTTCGTTTTCTAGGGCTTGAGAAAACGGCAATGTCGGACTTAAGCGGTTACGGTAAACTAGGGTTTTGTTGACTCTGGAAATCCGGTTAACTTCCTATTAGGGTTTAAGCTTTAATTCGGATAAAAAAATTCAGGCATTTACAATATTACATATAAAAAACCTTACAAAATAACTTCATCTCATGATTCCATTTCCTTTATAGAAGCTTAATATCCTTCCATGACTTCCTTAATGTTATGATCCTCAATTTAAGCTACGGTTACCTGTTTCAATAAATTCTATAGGGGTATAAGCTATAATTAGCTTAGTGAGATATTCCTTTTCATTCGCACCATGTTTTTAAACAAGTTCATTTAAATTTTCACACATATACTATGCGTACAATGCAACAATCACGTGATTATGCAAATATATATAGTTATCCGGAAACCATATATAAAACGGATTTACCCTCCGTATCGAAGGTTAGGGAATTGGTGTTGAAGATCCTCGATCTTCTACTGCTAGTCCCCAAGTCACCACCCAAAGTGTTTTAGTTAGCTCGGCTCCGAACCTAGAGTTGCATTACCGGGCGATTTGGATTCTCTATGAAGGAACATGGCCCGTGTCATAACACGATAATAGCCAATCTAACTCCATGCGTAGGAGCAGCAGCCTTCCAAAAAAGATGTGACTTTATAGATGCTATGCGTGAGCGTTTTATTTTTCTTAAACCAAACCTTTTTAAGGTTTATTAGGAGGCGATCAATCAATTCAACAAATAATAAGCAGTCATACAAGTAAGTAAACAAAAACACTTAAACAAGCAGTTTGAAGTTGTGATATTCTTAATTCTTATTTCACGCATAAACATAGAATCACATATATATATATATATATACATATCTCTGAATTCTTCTTATGTAAGCCTCGGAAAGTTTAAGTAAATAATTCCAAAATGAACTTAGAAAATAAAATCTAAAAATGACTCTAAATTAAAACCGAACTTCAACTAGTCCTAAATCACGAACGAATCCAGAAATTTCTTAATCTCGAGAAAATGAGATTCCTTAAAAATAAAATAAGAACTCAACAGTCTTCACATTCAAAACCACTACGTACAACAAATTCCATACTTAACTTTGACTTGTAAAATCAGGTAATATAGAATAAAAAAATTATTAAAAAGTAAATAATGATTAACCTTCGGAAATAAAACTCAATTCAAGAATTCCGAGAAAGTTGAGAGATATTAAATACTTAAAAAAAAATTTATAATAAATTTCTCAAATTAAGGATGTTGTATAAACATGAAACATCAGTTTCCAAATTGGTAAAGATCTAAACCGGAAAATCACTCAGGAACCCTAAGTGGAATACAGTAGTCTAAGTCTGGCAATCTCGTACCCTTAACCCTAGAGGCCAAGGTGTAGTTTAACTGTATAGAACAACTCGTAGTAATATAAGGTCGCTTAAAAATATCAGATTGGTAAAATTTTGACCTATTTCAAACCCGTTCGGATATAGATTTTGAAAAGCGTGTCCTGGGGCTCGAGATATGAAAAATATACCATGAATACCGTTAGACTCGTATTTATAAGGATTTCTAAAATATCAGTTTTTTATAATTTTTCGATAACTAAAATTATCTGATTTTGTGATTTTATTCGTATTTCATTACTATTGGTAATTAATTAGTCTTTTGGTACTATTCACTACTATTCATTATACAATTTTATTATTCTTATTAACCCTTATATTTTTAGATAAATATTTTATGTATCATAGAAAATTTTGTTTTTCCAAAATTTAGTTCGTTTCAAGTTTTTGCTGGATCAATTTCTATTTAAGACCCAACACTAAAAATAAAATAAATTAATTTAATAATTGAAAAATATTTGAAAAATATTTTTATTTTTATAAAATAAATTTTTAGAATTTTTCGAGTTATAAAAATATCATTTATAGCTCATATTCACGTATTTTGATCATACCGATAACTTATTTGATAATTTACTAAAATAAATAAATAAATTATATTATTTTTATTATGAAAAATCTGCTACAAATATTTGGAATATATTTTCTATATTTTTCTTATTTTTATTTTATTGATTAAGAAAGTACTCTTACAAACCCATATCTTTAAGTATACCTTTCACACATCACTTTTTTGTTCACTTCAATCTTTCTACACTTTATTATATCACTTCATGGAAGATTTTGACTCCTTTTTGCTGCCCTTTTGTCTCTTGAAATACCACAAAATTAATTAAAATGACCCTTTTTCAAATCCTTCTTCAATAAGCTACACATATCATTAATTACATTATATTTTCATGTCAAAGGCCAACCAAATTCTCTCTCCCCCACCACCCCCCCCACCCAAAAAAAAAAAA
This sequence comes from Combretum micranthum, assembly GCA_024138025.1. Lineage (NCBI taxonomy): Eukaryota > Viridiplantae > Streptophyta > Magnoliopsida > Myrtales > Combretaceae > Combretum > Combretum micranthum. The sequence goes on along the minus strand of JAMXBD010002169.1, from coordinate 199,441 downwards.
AAAAAAAAAAATTCACTCCTTATGTGATACAATTGTTGCCCATTTATTTTTTTTATCTCATTCAATGTGCCTTTAACTCCTTTTATCTCTCTCTCTCATTTACTCCTTCAAACCTTTACCATTCTTTACACTTTTCCTCTCTCTTTCCTCTCTTTCTTTATTCATTTTCTCTTGTTCTCACAAGAATACCTTGCTGCCCCATTCCTTCTTTGAGCTCCCACACATATTTCTTCAAGATTTTTGGATAAAACTCTTGTCCAAAGCTTCCATAGGTGATATAGGTAAAATATAGTGAGAGTTTCATGCATCAAATGACTTTCCATAAGCTTAAAAGGTAAGGATGATGATGCCAAAATAAAACACTCCTCTTATTCATGAGTACTCTCTTGTAATATATTATTTTCTTGTTAAAATAGTTATATTTTGTAGATCCAACTTTTTTGTAGCTTTGATTTTGTTTATGTTTTAGATCTTGATATTTGAGTTATTATTTTGTTATTGCCAATGATTTATGCATATATTCATCATTCACATAACTATCTTAGTGTTCATGCATTTATAACTAGTATGGTAAACTAGATCTAGTATTTTAGGTTCATAAATGCATTAGACTTTTGATTTATTTTCTTAAATAACTTCTAATAGCTTGATAATAGTCAAAAAGTTTTAGAAAGCTCAAGATCTATTTTAGTTTCAACAAAAATCATTTTTGAAAATTCGGATAAAAAGGGAACCATATTTAGAAAAGCTATTTTTCAACTTCAAACTGTGTATTTTTCATTTAAAATGAAGGGCTTAAGGAATAGATATCATAAATGAATAATTTTTAGGAGTGAAGTTTAGATCTATGAGTTTATAGTTTACTACCATGCATTTCTTTTATATTCATGTTCATATTATGTGTAGATCTTAGATTTGAACTTGAATAAAAATAGTAAAATTCCTATATTGACAAAACCTATATTTAAAAACCACTTTCCAAGTCTCTAAATGAAAGTTTTAGTTGAGAAAATGAAGGTTTAGTGGATGTATATCATCAAGACTTGTTTTTATAAGAATCAAAGGTGATTTTCAAAAGTTATTTTCAAAATAAAAATCTCATTTTCGGATTTTGGCCAAGGCATAGTTTAAAAGCATGTTTTACAACTCAAAAATGAAGATTTTATTCAAGAAATAGAAGGCTCTTAAGATAGGATATGTAAAGGATGATTTTTCATAAGTTTAGATGGATTTTATCAAAAGATATGTCCAAAAATAAATTTGGTAAATTCGGATCTCAACCAAGACCAATTTTGAAAACCCATTTATCAACTCCAAAACTCATGTTTTATGTGAAAATGAAGGGTATAGGTAATAGGTATCATTAAGTAGTAATTTTTATAAATTGAAATGAGTTTTGATGAGATTAATGTGTAAAATAAGAAGTAGAATCAAGATGGAAAATTTTGAGTTAGTAGTCAACTTGTAAAATTCGTAACTTTGGATGATGACCATGAAAACACCTATTATCCAAGTTCAAAATAAAAGTTTTATGTATTAAATGAAGTCCTTAAGTAGTAGGCATAGTAAAGTCTTAAATTTTAGCATTAAACAAGTTTTTCCCAAAGGAGTCATTCAAAAAGTAGATTTCTAAAAATTCGGATTTTTGAGTAAATCCTATTTGAAAACATATTTGCAAAGTGCAAAATGCAAATTTTTATGTAAAAATGAAGGCCTTAGGTAGTATATGTTATGAAGACTCAATTTTAACTAAGATAACTAGAAATTCCTAAGAATGAATTCCAAAACACTAGTGATATCAAAGTTAGAAAACTAGATTTTTCATAAGTAGTGGTTATTGTGGTCTTGCAAAATAAAAAGTTATAAAATTTTCTTTTAGAAAAAATCATCAAGATCATGAATACATTAAACTCATCACTTGTCATTCATGTTAGGAAATCATTCATATTTCATGTATTCTTGAATTATCAAATAGGAACATTTCAAATAATTACAAAACTATTTTTTTGGAAATGGGGATCATTACTGATCAGATATCGATCCTTCTGTTTCATGAAACAAATGTTTTCAAAACTTGAAAATAATATTATAATTAGATAGATCTTTCGAAATAGATAGAAATCGATATATAATTTGCTAAATTCCGAGTTAAAACGACCAAGTTATGGCCATTTTAAGTTGGAATTCCCGCTTAGGACGAGAATTACGAATTTGATAGTTTGTATAAGATAGTTTGGATTAGTTAAGTGATGAAATACTTATTATGGTATTTCTTCCTTTTTAGGTGACCCCGAAATCGACGATTCCCTTCCATCGGATTACTTTTACTAAGAGACCGGTGATCCAATGGCCGAGTGAGTTTTCTTCTTATTTTGTTAGCTTGTTTGTGCTTGTAGCTAGTTGCATTAGAATTATAGGAACAAGATAAAAATCGATATGAATGGAGATATGATATATGATGAGACTGTGATGAATGTATGCCAAAGAATACTAAAGCATATCGAAACCACGATTCGATTGGATAGCTGCACTGTTCATATTATTTCTGTTATATGTAGGATATTGGTTGGTCATTGTAAAAATGTATGAATATTTTGACCTAAGCAAAAATTAAATTAGTCATGCATCGCACTGGACATATTGCATTTGGTAGCGTGCTACTTCTACGTAGGTCGATCGGTATGGTCCGAGGATTCGTTTGGATAATGAGACTCGGTGCCAGAGCTCATTCATAAGGAACTAAGGCATCAGGGAAGCATTCCATGGGTGAGCCTAGCCGAGTTGAGTGCTATGAGCCGAAGGCATGGGGACTAGCAGTGGTCGTGTATACTTTAAATGACATCCCTAACCCAAGATACGGAGGGCGTAAATCCATTCTATGTGTGGGTTCTAGATACCCATATAATTGTTTGCTCATGTGTCTGTTCATGCACAGCATATGGATGATTTATAACTTGCTTGTTATGATATGGAATTAAGGGAATTCTCACTAAGCTAGTGTAGCTTATACTCCAATAGATGTTTGAATGAACAGGTTATCTCAAGAATGCTAGGTGGGGACCAAGATGGTTGGAGCCGAGAATGATTTTGGGATTCCGGCAAGGAATAAGAATGCTTGAAGATACTTGCTAGGTTTTGTGAATTTCCTTGTAATAGTTTTATGTTTTAAAATCTTTTGATGAATCGAAATTGAAGTATAGTGAATTGTATTTGAAGTATAATGAGTTGTATTTCCTTTACATTGTTACTCAAGCTGTATCAATATAAAATGTATCACTCCAATGTGTCTCCTCTATGTGTTAGACGGCACGTACATGGTGTGGAAGCCTTTACATGATTGAGGCGGTCATTCCTAGGCTTTAATATTGTGTACGGTGGACTGCCACATTTAGGGTACCCTTCGGGGCGTGACACCATATATATATATATATATATGTATCCATTTTTATCTTTTCTTAGTATACTAATGCCACTACTTTACAAGCACAAGCAAAGTAACGAAATTAAGAGGAATAACTCACTCGTCCATTTCGCAATCTTCTTAGTTGTAGTAATCCTCGGGTAGGGTATTCTCGTATCCTTCGTCACTTAGAAAAAAGAAATACGCGGGATGAATATTTCATAGATATTCTATTTAAACTTGCTAATTCTATTTCACTATGTTCGTGAAATTCGTATAGAATGAAATTTCAATTTAAAATGGCCATAACTTGCTCATTTTAACTCGGAATTTCACATATAATATACCGTTTTCTACTTATTCAAAAAGATCTATACCTTTCTAAGGTTATCTTTGTCATAAAAGGTCATTTGGGTTCTGAAAACGTTGGGTACAGATTTAAAATGAATATTTCTAGATTTTTGCAAAACCATTTTCTAACTCAACTTCATTAAAAAATCATTTAGTAAAAAAAATATATATATATATATATATAATTGATAAATCCTTTGAGTATATAAATAAGCTCACTTTATATGCAAAAATTCTAATGGTAGTGTTTCAACAATTTATTTCATAAAACAATACATTTTGAGTTGTTAAAACTTTAACTTTGACAATTTTTTTTCAAGTATTTTGAAGAAACATTATATTTTCATAGGTTATTATAAATGAGTATATTCTTATTTTATTCCTTTTTTCAAAACAAGTAAATTTTCCTTTAATCTTAGTTTTTCATAAATTTTATTTTTAGTGATAAAAGATCGAATTCATCAAAAGTGTATTAAGTTGTTGAAAACCTTTTTATAAATTTGTACTTAGAATAGTTTTAGAAAATGAGTCTTGTCTTCTTATAATTATTATTTAAAATATAAATTTTTGTTTACTAAAACGTGTTCCTTTATTTCATTTGAAAAGAATTCTCTTTATTGATAAACTCCTTTGTTTTTAATCTTATCTTATTTATATTATTTGAAAATAAGTTTCTTCTTTAGAAACTTGAAAATCATTATTTTTCCTATAACTTTATGGATTGAATTCATCTTAACTTTGAAAACTAGTTTTTTTCTTAGTTTTGTTATGGAGTAAAATAGAGTTTAATTTTAAGCTTTTTGTAAAAACTTTGAATATTAACAAATTATTTTACTAAAACTTAGGTTACCATAATATACAAAGAAAGTATTTATTTCTTATGTTTCCTTGGTAAAGCTATCTTTGCTATTTAAGAAAACTTGAGAAAACTTGTGTTACTCTGTTTCTATGTTATTGATAATAACTTCATTAATTTGTGACAAGTTACATAATAGAAAATTTAGTTTTAAGTTCCTTTAATAAAGTAAAATTCTACTTTTTAAATTAGTTGAGATAATATCATTATGTAAATGTAATGAGCATGTAAAATAATAAGAACATGAGAAAATATTAGAAACAAATAATAATAAGCAAGATAATAAAAATATCAAGTATTAGGAACCTTAACTTCATCAAGGTATCCCGGTCAAGTATTGGGAGCCTTAGCTTCATCAAGTATCCAGGGACTAAGAATAGACTAGTCCCAAAAGAATAAATAAAATAAATAAAAGGTTGTTTTGACATGATATGGACAAGTAAAAACTAGAAAGACTAGTCTTAAAGAAATAGCATGAAATAAATAAATTGCAAAGCATGAAATTAAATAAATAACAAGTGAGCTTATATGCTTTAAAGATTATATATAAATACATAAATATTTAGTTAGATATGAATAATAAAATCAACATAACAACATAATAAAATAGGAAGTTTATGTGCAAGAACAAAACATGAACATATTGTTACTTTTACTACTTATATGAGTTTCAAAATAACACCATAGTCATGTTAAGTTACATGATATAGGTAAATAAATGGTTGGAAGAAGTTTACCTAAAGTGTTTATGTTGTATGAAGATGGTAGATGAAAGGGGTATTATGTGAGTAGTGATATGTGGTGGAAAGTTTGTATGTAAGGAATGATTTTTGTGAAGAATTGGTTTAAGAGAGTTTTGGTAAAGAGAACTCTTGAAGAGAGGATTTGTGGAGAGATTTTGAGAGAGTTTTGGTAGTGAAATGAATTGTGTGAAAGAATGAAGGAGGAAGGAGGTATTTATAGAATTTTGGAGTGAAAATTAGATGTAATTAAATTAATTGAAAAAGAAAATAAATGGAGAGTGAAGAGAGAGGGAAGTGGATGGCAATTGCAGGGGAAGAGAGAGAAATTTGATAAAAAAATAATTTTAGAAGAAAGGTGTAAGATAAGTTTAGTAATATGTGGTGTAGAATTTTTATGAGAAAAGAAAATTGTAAGAAACAGATATGTAGGTGTAAGAATAGGTAGTAAGAAAAAGTAGAGATAGAAAAATAATAGAAAAGTACTATGAATAGTAAACTAGATAATTAAAATACCGGTAGTAATAAAAATACCCGTATAAATGCGATATCTGTAATTTTTAGCTACCGAAAAATTCTAAAACTGATATTTTTGAAAACCTTATATTTTTACGGGTCTATTGGTATTAACAGTATATTTTTCCTATCCGGTGTACCAGGGCATGGTTTTTGAGAACTGATCTCGTTCGGATCCGAAGGACACTAGAAATTTGCGAATCTGATTAAGCTTCCCTATATTATTACGAACTATTATCAACAATTATTTTTATTTTGTTGTTTAGGGTTTAAGAGCGCGGGATTACCAGATCTTAAACACTAGGGTTTGTTTATAAGCTTTGTTGACTTTTAAGGTTCCAGTTTGACTTCTGGTTTTGTTAAGTTATTAGTAAGATCATATAAATTTGGAGTTTTGACCATATCATATTTTTAATTCGATATCTATGGTTTATCTTATTTTATTTGTGATTATTTAATAGTTTTCAGTTCTCGAGATCATTTAACCGAGTCTAGGGTTATGAGTTGACTCAGTTTGACTTTTGGTGAAAATTGAAATTTCTGATTCCAAAATTCACCAAGGGTTTTAAGATCTTAGCATTTCGTTGTCGAGCGTTATTTGAGTATATCGTTTTGATTTGCGTTTCAAGAATCGGGTAGATGATTTGATTGGTGTACGGATATTGATTCAACCGATATTTGGATTTTATATTTTGTTTAGAGGGTTCTCATTTTCCCAAGACTAAGAATTTTCGTGTTTGACCTGATTTAGAATTTGGTTTTAACTTCGATCGATTTTCGAGATTTCAATTTTGATATTAGATTTCTAGGATTATTTTCTATGAATTATGAAAATTTCAGGGGTTTACAAGCTTAGATCTATTCAAAAGAATGTTCCCTCAATCTATCCAATTGAAATCAAACATGAATTGTGCACCACCCATTTAGACCCATAAATTAATTTTTAGCTACAAATTACAAATACCTAGTGATAATCATTAAAACACTTTCAAATCACATGAATCAGGTCTTCGATTCGCAAACCCTAAGTTAAATGATTATGTCTCCATAGATATAGACATTATGCACAAATTCTTGAAGAAATAATATGGAATTAAAGATGAAATTATGAATTAATCACAATCTTGCCAAAAGAAAAAAAAAAGTCGAGTTTATCATGAATTTACCCAGAAAACTTCAAGATTTCTAAAGTAAGAAGAAACAGTTTTTTTACCTCAGAATTCTCTCTCTACATTACGTTAGAAATTTTGTTACAAATAATACATATTTCAATGATGATACATATCACATGCCTTCACACGTTTATTTATATTTATCCAAGTTCTTATATTGCTTAAGCTTTTGTATGTCCTTAGCATGTTTATTTTATTTTGAAATTTGTTGAACTTATTCCATTAATCAATTGTATTACTAAGGAACTAATCAGTTGTATTACTGTTAAAATACTGACAAACTTTTAAATAATTTCGTTACATTGTAATATATAGGATTTAATCAAAGAACTTGTCTTTGAAAAAGAAAAGTATAATAGTTATACATAAAAATTAGTTTTATTAATCTTTTGATTAGAGTACTATGAGTTTAAATAGTATTTATCAATTGTTGTATTGGATTTTAACTTGTATAATTGGATAATCTTTGAAAATTTTTGGTCCTTTATCTTTTGTATTAATTATACCATACTAGAGTTAACTTATAGAATCTAAGTGAATTAAGAATTTTTCATTATTTGAACTTCAATTTTAAGGCTAGAATTAGATCATGATTATTAAAGTAGAAAGTTAATCAACTTCGTTTATAGGTCTATCCTTTTGTATGTATTTTTTTCTTATGAAGTCTATAGATTTTATGATTTTAACTGGAATTTCAAATGAAATTTTCCCTTGGTGATTTTTATTTAAATTAGTCTCTAAAAAGTCGAAAAGATACGGGCAAAAATCCGTCCAGAGGAAAAGGAAAAGATGCGGACAAAAACCCATCCCTCTAAAGGCAAAATAAACATAAAATATTAGTAAAAGTTGATCGATATGAGTGGGCATTGCTCCTAAGAACAGTGAGAGTCTGACTCCTTGGCCAATTGATTTAAACTAATTTAAAATTTGGTTGATATGAGGTGGGCATTAGTCAACAAAATGAGCGATGAATCGTTCTCCTCTGTTAATTAAACTTAAATAAAAATTAAAAAAAGAAAAGAGGAAAAGAGACTAAGAAAAAGAAGAAAAAGAAAATCCATATGTTATATAGATGAGACATGCTTTCAATTTTGACTGTGTTGTCTTAAGAATTAATAAGGAATATGTATACACTATAATTGATGTATAAGATATGGTTGACTCTTTTTCTATTTGGTTTTCTAGCATTTGTTTTTGCTTTGAGATTCTAATTTAAATGATGATTTAATTTTGATTTATAATGATTTATTTGCAAACTCTATTATATTGGTATTTTTAAGGCAATATATAGTTAAATGTGAGTAGAAAAATTTGAGAAATTTCAATTATATTAGTTAATTGAAAGTAAAATAAATTGTTAAATAATATAAAGGATATAAATTATTTAGTATATAAATTAGTGTTTTGCACAAAAGTTTGGTGATATAACTAGAAATTAGTTTTCTTATGCAATATTAATTGATGGATAGAAAAGTTATTTTTATTCTTGAGTTTTGTAAATTACTTGAGGACAAGCAATTGCTTAACTATGAGAGAATTTGATACATTTATTTTAGTATATGTTTTATAGGGTAAATTATGTATATTCTATATAAATTATTGTAAGATTTGGTGCTTTACTTGATTAGTTTTATGTTTTTGAAAGGATAATGAGGATTAAAGAGCTTTGGAGTAAAAATTAATCAAGTAATATCAAATTTGAAGTAAAAGTGAAGAAATTGACAAGAAATTATGAAGAACACAAAGAGACACAAACTTTCGTGTTTTCAACCATGCTTTCAATTGGGAGAACTACAAAATGAAGAATCCAAGAACAGAATGAAGCATGGTTGGTTGATATATGCCATGCTCTGCCCGTGTTCTTACCAAATGAAGAAGAGAAGAAGAAAAACAATGCACTATTCCATGTTTGTGCCAAGTGAAATTAGAGAGAAACATGGGTAATTATCATATCCTTGTGCTCAAGCGTGTGTTTTTAGGAAAATAAGAGAAGAATGGAGCAGTGCTTTGTTAGTGCTTTTGAAGAATGTTGGAGAAAGAAGACAGCAAGAGGCACGGGGAATTATTGTATCCCACGTATATGTCGTGCTCATGGATAAAGAAGAGAAAAAAACAAGCTTTAAGTTGAATCGTGCTTCTAAATGGTTTGGTACATGTTAGACAGAGAGAAGCACGACCGTATATAATTACTTGTACTTTGCTCGTGTAATTCTGGGAACAAGTGCTCTAAGGAAACAGTGAGGAACATGGAATAATACAAGCAACCATGTATAAATTGTGTTGTCATGTGATAAGAAGATTGTTGCAATCCAGTGAGAAGCATGACTGAATATTTTGTCTCGTGCTTTAGCTGTGTTCTTTAGCGAATGATATGGTTCAATAGAATAGGAATTTACATGATTTGAAGGATATGCTTGTGTTTAGTTTGTAGACATAGTGAAGATTCAGTCAACTATTTTAAAATATCCTAAGAACTTATGTTTATCTAATCTTAGGGACTTAACCGACATTTAACCATTATAAATAGGAGACTAAAGTTTAGAAATAAAAAAAAAAAACCTCATTAGACAATATTTACATGAATTTAAAGATAGATTCTAGCATTCAAAATAGAGTTATTCAAGATTTGTAGAAGTTAATCAAGATTCTGTCAAGATCAATTCAAGATTGCTTAGTAAGGTGTATTCTTTCCATCTTTGTGCTTAATTGTAATAGTTGCTTACTGTTGTAATAGTTTAGTGATGGAAGAGTAGATCTATTTCATCTAGATAGCAAATTAAACTTGAGATATTACTATGTTTTGTACTTAATCGTATTCAATGGAAGTTTATGTTCTTTTTGAGTCTAATTATGTGTTTTGAATTGATATATAGAATAGTATTTTCGGAGTATTATTTCTATATTTGATTTCATGTATGTTAATTGAAAGATTGCATGTATGAATAGATAAACGTAATTAGAAAAACATGTTTGGGTTACTAGAGATAGAACTATAAGAGTTTTCAGATCTAGTTGATCGTAAAAAGATTTATGGATCTATAATGCGATTCATAGATTGTTACTAGTAAGAAGAAATTTTAATGGGTAGATCTAAAGAATTAGTGGTTAATAATCTCGAGAGAGATATTAATTTAACATAGAAATCTTACTGTTCAATTTGACATAAACAACATTGATAATATTATTAGGAATTGAGCATAGTAATATCCTTGAGGGAAATTTGTTGTTGGGATGAGCTAAGTGATATTGAATTCTATATCTTGTTGACTATTGGTTTTGAAGCCTATTAAAAATAAGTTTTAATCAAATTTTCTTTGATATTAATTAGATTAATTTCATGATCTGAAGTAGATAATGGGGAATTAAGTTGACTCTAATAGAATCTTCTAATCCCCAAGGGACGATACCTGTTCTTATCTAACTATACTATCAAGATAAGTATACTTGCCTCAATTTTGGTTGAAATGGAAGATTTGAACAGTATATATATATATATATATATATATATATATATTGATTAATCAACCAAAAAATCATCTCACAGCTAGTTGAGCTTACACCCCAATAGATTTTTTTTGTCATAGGATTATTTGCTCTTATATCTAAGGTCCCCCCCTATTTCTGGGTAAGATTATGCTTTTGTGAAGCTTTTGGGAGAAATCTAATTGAAAACCCTAAAATGGACTTCGTTTGAAATATTTTAGTTTTAGAATTTGTTATATGTAAGACTAAGACTGTATTCTAATCCTTGGAGATTTATTGGGGGAATGCCCCTAAGATGATGTAAAAACCATATTTTTATGATTTCAAAGATTAATATTTATATAGATTCTTGTATGCTATAAGTACTTTCTCGAACTATACATCCTACTGATGCCTCCTATTACTATGATGTATGCCTTACATATGGTGTTGAAGCTTTCCTATGACTTCAGAAGTCATTCTTAAGCTTTAATACCGTATGTGGAGGACTGCCACATTTAAGGTATCCTTTGGGGTATGATACCTATGTTTTCATGTTATTTTATATTACTTTCCTAATTAACTTGTTGAAAAACCTAGATATTTTAGTTAATCTATGGATTGGTTATGAAAGGGTAAAAGAAAAAAAAAATAAAGTTATTGTACAACTTACATCATACTTGTAACAAATATATAATTTATGTGTTAAATAAATATTATATGTATAAAATATTATAAAAATCTATATTAAAATATAGACGAGAAAGAGAAGATTTATAAATTAGGTAGAATGTATATACTACACATATATAGCTTGCATAGTGTAGAGTATATATAATTTATATTGCATAAACATAGACATCTCTAAGTTTTGGGTTCAAACTAGAACCTAACTCGACCACAGCAGATCTAGAGATGTACCTGCCTCAGCTCTGGATTCTGTTTAAAATAGTTACATATATAGTAAATATATAATATTTATTATCAAAATAAGAAATAAAAATAAATGTATAATACAAAATAATAGAAATGTTGAAAAAAAATACTTAATGTTCAGACTATTTTCTATAATATAAATTATTAATTATCTATTAATTATATTTAATGAGTTGTTGATAATAACACATGTGATTAATATAATTCAAAACCACGTCTCATGCTTTTATATAGGGTTCTCCTAAGGGAACAATCTCACTTCTAGACAGTGCAGGGATTTTTTTCTTTTGTAAACTCTACTTTTTAAAAGTGTTATTTTAATTCTACATTGTTAATATTTTAACTCAATAGGAATGTGCTTGTATATAAATAATTGCACATGCTTGATAGTATTAAATGAATATGGACTTTAAGAGTAGTTTATTCTTTGGTCAATTTTATATTTTAAGTTTAAAATTAATTAAATTTTTTTATTTCTTCAATTGTTTTTTTTTTTTAAATGGACTGGTCTCTAGTAGGTATATAGGTTGGACTTGCCATTCCAAGTCCATATTTCAAAAATTGGACCCTAGAGATGTCTACATGGACATATAAGTTAAAGCGATACCAACTCTTTATGGGTTATGGTATTTTTCTACAAATTTGGGATTCTCATCCAAATTTAGTGCTTTGAGCAAGTACCAATATTTTAAAAATTTTGATACCATTGTTGAAATATGGTACATTTGTCTAAATTTGGTAATTCGATCGAGTATTAAACTTTTATAAGTTACAATATTATTGTTAAAATGCAACATTTTCATCTACAATTAGTACTTTGAGCAAGTACAAACTTTTTTATTAATTCTAGTATTTTTACGAATATATGGTATTCTCATCTAAATGTGGTACTTTGAGTGAGTACTAATTTTTTATTGGTTCTAGGATTATTGTGCAATTTTAGTATTCTCATCCAAATTTGACACTTCGAATGAGTACAACTTTTTACAGATTCTAGTATTTTTCTACAAATTATGGCATTCTTGTCCAAATTTGGTATATTGACTTAATACCAACTTTTTATGGGATCTGGTATTATTGTTGAAATATGGTATTTTCGTCTAAATTTGGTACTTTGAGTGAGTACCAACTTTTTATAGGTTATGGTGTATTTGTGCAAATCTATTATTCTCATCTAAATGTGGTTTTTTAAGTGAGTGCCAACATTTTTAAAGTTTTGGTATTTTATGCAATTTAGGTATTCTTGTCCAAATTTGGTTCTTTGAATGAGTACCAACTTTTTATAAGTTCTGGTATTTGCTGTGAAAATCTAGTATTCTCGTCTTAATTTGGTATTTTGGGCAAGTACCAACATTTGACGGAGTTCTGTATTATTGTCAAAATCTTATAGTTTCATCTAAATTTGGTACTTTGAGCGAGTACTGACTTTTTTATAAGATCTTATATTTTTGTGCAAATCTAGTATTCTTATCCAAATTAGGTGCTTCAAATGATTACCAACTTCTTATGTAATCTGGTATTATATGTCAAAATCTAGTATATTCGTCTAATTTTGGTATTTTGAGTAGGTACAACTTTTTATAGGTTGTGGTATTTTTATGTAAGTTTGGCATTCTGATCCAAATTTATACTTTTAGCAAATCCCAACATTTTACGCACAGTGATATTTTTGTTCCAATCTAGTATCACTGTCAAAATGTGGTACTTTTAGAAGGTAACCGTTTTATCTGGTCACAACCTTATTTCAAGTTGTAAGATATAACTTACTTCAGAGATTTCCTTTGATTGTATTGACAATATCAACGGCTTTTGTTTGATCGAAGATTACTTTATCTAATTCTTCCATTTTACTTCATGATTTTACATAATAGTTTACAGTAAAGATATGCACCAGGTGTAAGTGGCATTGTAAACCCCTAAATTTTCGGAATCGGTTTAGCACAAAACCCTAACCGAAAGTCAAAACGAAACCCTAAAGGTCAACAAAACCCTAGTTTACCGTATCAATCTAAATCTGGCATTGCCGTTTTCTTTGACCCGAAAAAACGAAGTTGGGATTATTAGTTCAAATAGCTCGTAATAACCATAGGTTTTATAAAAGTTTCAGTTTCGTGAAATTCGAGTGTCCTTCGAACCCGATCGGACACAGTTCTCAAAAAACGTGTCCGGAAGCCTGGACTAGTAAAAATATTTTGAATATACCGTTAGACTCGTAAAAATATAAGTTTTCCAAAAATATCAATTTCGTAATTTTTCGGTAAGTAAAAATAACAGATATAGCTATTATACGCGTATTTTCTTACTACTGGTACTTTAATTGTCATATCTACTTTACATTATACTATTCATTACTATTCTACACTATTCTTTTATCTCTACCTTTTCTTACACCTACTCTTACACTCTACATAACCTATAATCCTAACTTTTTACCTTTCCCATAACTTTATATCACATCTATCTTACTTATTTCATCTTTTATTTAACAAAATACAAAAAAATAAAATCACTCCCTCTCTCCTCTCAAAGTGGCCGGCGCTACCCCCTCTCTTCTCCCTCAATTTGTTTTAATTTTCTTTTATTTTAATCACACAAAAATCACTCCACATTTTCCTATAAATACCCCCCTCCTCTTTCACTTCTTCACACCACTTCTTCTCTAAAGCTATTATAGCAAAATTCTCTCAATTCCTCTCAAGAGTTCCTTTCAAGAAGTCTTCTTAGTTTAGCTTTCTTTAGGTAAGGAATTTCTCAAGATTTCTTTATGTTCATCTACTTAGTATGAGCTTAGTGTGTGTTTTCTAAAACCATGAAGGTTAAGAAAGCAACAATAGGTTCATACTTTGTTTTTGTTCATAACCACAATTCCTTTATGTCATGTTTCCTTATATATTCATTATGTTTTTCTTATGTTCATTTATGTCTCTTTTATGTTCATAACTATCATCCACTATATCTATATAGCTATATACACTATTTAGAGCATATAAGCTCATAATCTTGCAATTTATTTACCTTTATGCAATTTATTTACTCAATGCAATTTATTTATTTCAATTGTTTTTAAGACTAGTCTCTAGTCTTAGACTTGTCCTCATCAAGTCAAAACAAGCTTTTCTTCTTTCATTTCATTTATTATGGGACTAGTTTATTTCTTAGTCCCGGGAGCCTTGAAAAAGCTAAGACTCCAATACTTGACTTTATTATTTATGCTTTATATTTTGTTTATTATTATCTCATAATCATGTTCATTTAGATTGTTGTCCAAAAGTTTTATTTTCTAAAGATAATCAAATAAAAGAAGGCTTTTTGTCACTTAGGAATAAGTTTATGTGAAACATAAAAATATAAGATAACAAAAATAAACTCATTCATTTTCAGTTACAAAAAGAATTCACTATGAATTTAGAAACTATTTTTACTTAAAAAGCTATTTAAATCTTGTTATCTACTTGTTTTCAAAAGAAAAATATATTCTTTTCATAAGAAAGAAAATAAGATGGATAACTAAGGAAATTTTAATAAAGACCTTTGCAAACAAATAGGCAAAGAAAATTTATGGTTTGAAAATAATAAAGTTATTTCTTTTCAAGTTACAAAAGAAGTTAATAAGATTATAGAAATTAGTTTTTCTACAAAAAGTCCTTAATTGTTCCACATTGTTTTTATGAAGAAAAAAATTTTCATGCGTGAATGATTATTTTTGAGAATATGAGATATAAGAAAAGAATGAGAAATTTCAAGTAAGGATTTTTGCAAAACAATTAAACAAAGGAATTTACACAAGAAAAATGAAGAAAAGCATATTTCCTAGAAAACTTCAAATATAGTAACTTAGAAAGAGAAAATTTTTTTTCAAAGGTCACTTAGAAAAAGATAAATAAAACCAACATAAAACGTTTTTAGAAAATAAAGAAAACAAGGTATCATTTCAAAGAAATTTACAAAAACAATTTCCGAAAAGCTTCAACCCGACATTGTTTTACCTAAGAAAAATAATTGGACAACAAGACACTTGAGCATGCTTAAATATGAGTTATATATAAAAAGAGAATTTTTCAACTATATAGATAACTAAGTATTTATCAAACAAATTTTGATTTCTTGAACCAAAGTTGTTTTTACTTGGAAATCCGTGGTGAATTTTGTCGCCACTTTTTCGGACCTATATGGCTTGTTTGTGGGAAATAATTTTAGAAATGGGTAGATCTTTTCGAGTAGATAGAAATCGGTATATTATATGCGCGATTCCGAGTTAAAATGACCAAGTTATGGCCATTTTAAGTTGGAACATTCTTCTATACGAACTTTGACGTTCTTTGACATTGTTTTGTCAAAATTCAAGAAAATCTTCAAGAAAAACTCATTATGGGTATTTTCTTTGGTTAGGTGACCCCGAGGAAGGATTTCTTCACCCCGAGAACTATTACGATTAAGTGGAGTGTGTGAACGACTCATCCGCTTAGAGGAATAGACGACAATGGCATCGTGAGTTTATTTCCATTAAATGCTACACTTGTTGTGCTTGTAAATTAGTTGCACTAGAGTTAGGAAAAGATAAACCGATATGCATGTAAAATAATTCCTTGAAAGAATTCTAAGAATATCGAAGCCCGAATTGTTCTAAGTGATTGTTTTAGTATAATATTGATTTGTGTGAAATTCCTTGATCACCATAAAGTTGAAATTAATTATGTTATGACTTTATAAATTAATGAACTCATGCATACCACGAAGTGAGTCACATTACATGGTTGGGTTATTATCCTTGGGTGAGAAGGATAGTAGGCTCATGTCGAAAGCAACACTTGGCGGAAGATCCGAAAGCGATTGCTTGGCGGCTTAATGGAATATGCTTGGCGGTTGATCCGAAAGCAAGGTCAAATCAAGTAGATTCGGAATACTTGGCGATGAGTGCTCGCAAGTTTAAAAGTTTTTAATGAATGCTTGGCGATGAGTGCTCGCAAGTTTAAAAGTTTTTAATGAATGCTTGGCGATGAGTGCTTAAGCTTAAATTTTCTACTTGTTTTGAGTATCACCAAACCCCGAATGGAGGGCGTAAATCCATTCAACATATAGTTCCCGGAAAGCTATATGCTTGTTTGCCCACGTGCTTGTGCATTACATTTGTTGATTAAATCAACTTGTTTGAATCTTGTTACAAGAAGTTATTTATGGAAATAGTTCTCACTAAGCCTATTAGCTTATACCCCACGATAGCTATCTTTTGCAGTTCCCGTACTTATGGTTAAGGCCACGTGGACCATGCGGGCAGGTAATCCCTTTTGAGCATTAGAAATCTGAATAAAGTATAGCTTAGTATTAGCATGTTAATAGATTTGTAATTTAGGGAGTTGTCCCTAAGTTTGTAAAGTTTATGCCATGGACAAATAATTATTGTGATTCTTCTTTTCTTAATATGTTTTTATATCTCCTTAAGCTCATTATTCCATATATGGTCCTCTAAAATTGTGAAAGTAAGCCTTACACTTAATATAAAAGCTTTTGGAATGACTAAGGTTGTCATACTTAAGCTTTAATATTGAGTGTGGCGGACTATCACGTTTAGGGTACCCATTGGGGCGTGACAGGCATAGTTGAACTCTTAAGACACTTGTTACATTTTTGTAGCAAATGACTTCCTTGGCATTTAAAAAAAGCTTTTGTTTATGTTTGGTAGTTACTTATAGTAACAGAGGACACTTGGAAGTTGTGCTAGCAATTTACTAGTCCATAACTTTGTTATTAGAACTAATTATATTGGTCTCAAAGAAAAGACTTGAGAAGTAGAAGTGACTTCTCACTTGCCTTTGGTTACAATATTCTATTAGCATAGAGTCAATAATTGTAATAACTCATGGGAGTTAGAAACCTTTAGTGTAGTCTTTGAGGTTTGCTTTTAAATTCACTTGAATTGAAAATTTTTCTAGAGAACCTTTTGAGGTTTGTTATTGTTGTCTTTGATATTTGAAACTACTTTGATAATCCTTTATTGCAAATCCAATTCTTATTTAATTTTATCAATTTATATCTATTAAAATTATTTCAAGTTTCCACACTTAATAAAACCTATTAGTAGTTTAACACTCTTTTTTCAATTATCATCTAAATCATATGAGAGAAGTTAATACTTCTTTCTTTTGATGATAACAAAACCCTTTATTAAAACTAAAACAACGCAATGTTTGCTTATTTTAGAGTTTTTTTTTTTTCAAAATAAAGTCCAAATTTGAAAGAAATTTATATAAACATACTATTCAATTCTATAGAAATTTGACAAAATTTAATTTCTATCAAACATAAAATAATAACTTTTATCTGATTATCACCTTCATTATCATCAACTCATATTTCATTTTTCATAATACAAATACTACTTGTAGATTCAAAATTTTATATTGTTATAGTTTTATCTTTACATTTTTCTCCCCTTTTTTTGTTATCATCAAGCAAATGCTCCCTCTAAACATATGAGAAAACTTTAACATGATTTAATTGAATAGAAAGTAATAGAACGAGAGAGAGAGAGTAGAAAAAATTAGCAAAAACATATTGCTTGATTAGATTGATGTAACGACGTTGACAAACAGTAACAAAACAAAAACTGTATTCCATGGAACTAACTGAATTCAGAAAACAAATTGAGGACCAGACTATAACTAGCTAACATGAATATAAATAGCTCTGGCATTCTTCCTTGCACAGACTTTAGATCTCCTGTTGATAGGTAAAGGATTTGGTTAAAAATTTGGTGTAGAAGTAAGAGTTGAAGGATTTTGTGGTGAACTTAACACAAGAAGTGGGGAAAATGGTATAATTTATATGGGTGTGGGAACAGAACTATGATCAGGTGTTGGAGGCGGACAATCCTAATTAGCCTAAGATGATGTTGTTGAGGTGTTTATTATGGAGTTGGCTGTTGAGAAGGCGATTATCATGGAGGTGATTGGGGTTGTGGTGATTCTTAGTGAAGGAGTAGTAGGACTTTGTTTAGATTTTGGGTGGGCCTTTCTTAAATGTCTCAAATTTGTCTTCAAGAAGTCTGAGTAATCTGGCGTCTAAAGTACCACTAGAAGTTCCTCTAGGACCACTCACATGAGCATCCACAAAGTCACTCTCAAAGTTAGAGGTATCACCTTGATGCCCTCCTTCATTAATATTTAGATTTCCTCAAGTTCCAAACTTATTTTTCTTTTCCTTTAGAGGCATTGGTTTCTTCCCAGACCTTATTGAGCCTCCATCATCTGCAACTTCATCTTCTGAAGAACTTTTCACTTACCCTTCAGCCATTGCCTTAATTTTTGTAGAAACATACTTCATGTATATAGAATGATCCATCCTTGCAAATCTACTTTCTTTCTCTTGCATGTATGCTGATAAGTTCAAATTTCTCTCTAAGCCTCTTATGTGTTGTAAATATTTTGCATGTTTAGGTACTTGAAGTTTCTTAAACTTGAATAACTTCATGAGATACTGCCTTATGGTAGATTTGCTCTCGTTTTCCATAGATGCCTTAAAATCACTCCAGCAAGATCAATTTTCAAACCTTTCTTCATAGCTAAAACAGTCGCCCCTCCTCCTCTGAAATTGTTGTGGAACTTCCCTTCTTAGGCGGCAAACATTCCATTGCGACTTTATGTAGCACTCTTACTAACAACTCAAAACCAACTTCTTATCATCATTTTCATCAAGTATATCAAAACAATCTATAAGATCTTTTCCAGTCAGAACAACTTTTTCCCTAACCCTTTCAAATTCTTCTTCATCTTTATCAAGATTATTATATAACTCACTAGTCAACTCTTCATCAACCTCATATGTTAGACTACACAAATTTGCACTTAATCTTATCCGTCCATTCTTCTCAGTAAAGCCATGTTTACTGAAAAACATAACATCAACAAAGGTCGAATCCAATAGATTAGTTTTCATTGATTTTGTCATCTTGATTTCTGCCATTTTCTTCTTTCTTTTTCCTTTTGATTTGTCCTTGGGTGACAAATATCTTGTCTTCCCCTTTTTTGAAGAGGACTTCTCCATGAAAATTCTTGCCGATTTCAAGATCAAACCATTGGAGATTCAATCTTGATTAGGGTTTAAAACCCTTGTTCTATCTACAATGCCAGAGGCCTCCTTTTTTCCTTTGACTTTTCCTCTGCCACATTCCTTTGGTCCTACAATTTCTTGGACCGAATTTCTTTCCTTCCTAGAGATTCCTCCTTTTCTCTGCTGAGGGTTTTGCTAGAATCAGTAGACTCATCCACAAAGGTTTCCATACTATTTTGGTATGGATTTTAAAACTTATCCCCAAAATGGTACGAAAGCTAAACTTACTCTGAAAATAAGCATCTAAGGCATTGCTTTAAATATTACGTTTACTTTTATACTATTGGCGCCATTAAAAATAACGCCTTTAATAGACCTGATTTTCTACTGAACGTGTTATTTTTATGAGAGCTAACGTAACTGCTATTTTAAATTTTCACTGGGCTACGAACAGAATCCGCACTAATTACTATTTACTTTGATTTACATTGTTTTCAAAAACCAAGAATGGACACTGGTTAAGGACACAAGTGCGATGTAGCACACCTAGAATGGAGCTGGAAGATAAAATGCTGAACAAAAACAGTGCCGGTTTTAGATATTATTTGTCAGCCCGTACACATTTAGTTGATCAATAGATTAATATAAAAATTATTATAATTTGTATTAATATAAAAAATTAATTTACTATTATGTTAAATTAGAAAAATAAGTTTTTTATCTCAAAAACACATAGAAAAAATTAATTCTTGTAATTTAAAATTTATAGATTTTTTTTTCCATAGTTTAACTACTATCACATGTCATTATAATTTATCATAAATAAGCTGTACAATATTATATATGGCTCAAAAAGTATAAATATGTAAAATATATTTAATTGTACCAAAAAAAATTAATTGGTTAGATGTTAACTTTAATTTTTCTCTAAAGTCATTCCATTTTATTTTATTTTACTTTGGGAATGGTTTCTTTAATTATAAGTTATACCTACTGACATTAAAAACACCAAAATACCTGTCACCTTTAAAATAATAGATATATGAGCAATTCAACCGTCCTTTTAACTAGATTATTCTGTGTTTATAATAAAACAATAAAATCATGAAAGGATATGTGGGTGTGTGTGTGTATATATAAGTTCCATTTACTTTTTTTTTTCCCCAGCAAAAGCAACAAGAAAATGACTGCTTTTCTTTATGGCTATATTATATATATATTGTTTTGTTTTGCATTTTTATTTATCTTTTTCCATATTATTAGGTCTATTAAACCTTTCTATTTTTATTTTATTAAATTATTTTTCCCCATCTAATTGGGTTGATCCTGATCATATATATCATTCATAGCACATTTAGCACATTACACGGTGAAATATATCATCATAACTTCACTGTTTTTAGCTCATCATTTTATCTTTCCACTTTTATTGCAGGTGTGCTATGAGTTAGTTTTGTGTCCTCAAACCTCCATATTTAGTTTTTGAACATCGTAAATGACAATAAACAGTAGCCAGTGGGAATCTGCTTGTCTTGTCGCCCAGTGAAGCCGCGACATTAACCACCTTTTTAATTTTCAAATGGCAATTACGTCGAAGCCCTTGTTCAAAACAATGCCTTCTTTACAAAATATTATATGTGCTCATAAAAACAGTGTCTTCATTAGAAAATCAGCTCTATTAAAGGCGTTGTTTGTAATGATGCCTACAATATAAAAATAAAGGTGCTGTGAAAAAATAACACCTTTGATTCCTATTTTCGGAATAAGTTTAGCTTCCGTGCCACTCCAGAGAATAATTTTAAAAAATTATACCAGAAAGGTACGAAAGCCCCACAAACTTTCTTGGACTTAAAACTTTGCTGGCTAAATGCGATGATTTTCTAGGAGCCTTGGTTAGGGTTTATTTGACAAAGAGAAAACAGAAGAGAGTTAGAGAAAAAGAGTTCGTGTGAGTGATAGAAGAAGGAGTGGTTGAGTTGACAGTTTATCGCTGGAAATAATTTTGAAAGGAAAAGTTTCGATCGTTAAGGGACGTAGATAAAGAAAACATAATGTCAAAGAACTAAAGACTTACGAGTTACGCACTGGTACAAAGATTATTTTCTTGAAAATTAACAAACAGGGGTTATTGTCGTTGCTGCTCTTGTTAAAAATTGATTAAAAAAATATTAACAAATACACATTCCAATATCATTTCTAATAAAACTCAAATTTATTTATTTCAAGTGGTTTGGTAAAAATATCTACCAACTGATAATTTGTTGATACAAATTCAACATTAACATTACCATTTCATATATTATCTCTAATAAAAGGATGCCTAATTTCTATATGTTTCGATTTATAGTGTTGGACTGAATTTTTTATTAAATCTATAGCACTTTTATTGTCACATTTTATATGCACATGTTTATAAATTAAACCATAGTCTTGAAGTTGTTTAATCTATAAAATTTGTATACAACAGTTACCAATGGAGACATATTTGACTTCAACCGTTGATAGAGATACTAAATTCTATTTCTTGAAAGACCAATAAATCATTTTGTCACCCAAGAATTGACAAATACGTGAGGTGTTTTTTCTATCTATTTTGCAACTTGCATAATCAACATCTAAGTATCCTACCGGATAAAAAATTTGATTTTTGAGGTATCAAATTTCCAAATTTGTAGTACATGAGATGGACTTGAAAATTCTTTTAATAGCAGACAAATGTGTCTCGTTGATGAACTTTGAAATCAAGCACATATACAAAAACTAAATCAAATATTAGATCTTGATGCAATTAGGTACAAAAGAGACCTAATTAAACTTCTATATAAATTTTCATTAACTTTCTTGCCATTAGAATCTAAATCTTACTTGGATGTAGCACTCATTGGTGTAGAAACTTCTTTTGAGTTCTCATAACCAAACTTTTTCAAATTTGTTTGATGTATTTTTCTTACTCAGTGAAAATTTCTTCTTTGGTTTGTTTGATTTGTAAGCCCAAAAAAGTTGAGTTCACCCATCATTAACATTTCGAATTTAGCTTGCATTAATCTTGAAAATTCTTGATGATACTTCTCATCGGTAGAATAAAAAATTATGTCATATGAATTTGCACAATTAAGATATCATTCTCATAATAAAAATAATGTAGTATCAATAGTACCTCTTTAGAATCTATTACATACAAGATATTAACTCAATCTTTCATACTAAGACCTTGGGGCTTGTTTTAGTCTATATTGATCCTTTTTCAATTTAAAAATATAATCAAATTTAAAAGAATCTTGAAAACTTAAAGTTGTTCAACATACATTTCTTCTTCTATAAAATCATTTAAAAATGCACATTTCACACCCATTTGAGCCAATTTAAAGTTATTAGAGCTAGCATAAGTAAGCAATAGAGGGATAGCTTCTAATCTAGCAAAATGAGCACATATCTCATTATAATCAATTCCTTTTTCTCAAGAATATCCTTTAGCAACTAATCTAGCTTTGTTTCTCACTATTTTTCCATTCCATTTAATTTATTTTTATATACCAAGTTAATCCTATTATTGATTTATCTTTAGGCCTTGTGATAGGAATCAAGGTTCACTTGTGATACAAACCATGCCAACGTGTGACGAGACCTTTATCGTAATCTAGAATTAAAAACGAAGGACTTTTTAAGAACCTGATGAAAACCGTGACTCGTTATTTATATTGAAGCAAGAACCTTGGTATAAATAAGGATGCCATAGGGATGGAAAACCATTTGATAAGTCAGGGTGAACGCCATGGGAAATCCCGATAAGTTTTGATAGTTCTTTACAAAACCAAAAGAGAATCAACTCTCAAATTTGTATTCAATCAACTATATCAAACATATTATATCCAATAGGTTTATATAGGCTTTATTATCCTCAAAACTAAACAACTAAACAGAAAAAAAAAACAAAGAAATTCAAAATGATACCCTAATATTATAAAGCCTGGCGGCCTAGAAACAAAGCTAGCAGCCAAAAAAAAAAAAACTAAACTAAAATACAGGGAAGGCCAACGGCAAGGCCAGCGGCTGACAATTAAAGGTTAGCAGCATAGAACCTAAAGGCCAGCAACGTATAACTGCTTTCCAACATGTAATGTGCTTATTTAATCGATGCCATCTGATCTCCATCATTCCCTCCTTCTTCGAAAGGATTCGTCCTCAAATCTTCACCATCTTTACAATAAATTGAAATGGACCACCTCCTCTTAGATGCAATTTGGATCGTTGTTGTTATGGAAATTTCTTCTTACACATATGCACCCAATCACTTGGTTCAAATGGAATTTCCTTGTGCCTTTTATTAGCTTACTTTGTATGTTGCTTGACCAATTATGCTTTCTTTTCATCTAAACTTTCAACAAAAGATAATGGAAGCAATTCTCTCAAAGGAGGTGATTCATCCAGAATTTCCTTGGAAAACAAATCTTTGGATTCCTGCAGTATTGAAACATCTACACTAGGCATAGAATAATTAAACTCATTAGTGGAAAAATAATCATCCTTATACATAAGTACAAATGATTGTTGTTCTACCTTCATGACACTTTGAATCTCATTCTTTTTAGCAATATCACTCACTAGTGTTTGAATTTCACACTCTAATTCTTTTCTCTCATTGCTTACCAGTGTGTTTTTGTCACTCTTTTTCTCAATCTCGCTATTTTCTTCACTCTCGTTCTTTTCATCTTTCTCATTCTTTTCTTGAGTACTCTTTTGTTTCTCTCTTTCCCAAAAGCCTTTCGCGATTGTCATCTAATCTACACAAGCTTCCAATGGATTGAGGGATGCTAAATTCACACATGTTTTGTTTAGAACAAAAGAATTGCAATTCTTGTTTTCATCATGAATGGCTTTCCTACCAAACTACCATGGTTTCCAAGTTTCCATTGGTACACATCATACAATACTTCATCATGGTACTTTCCAATAGAAAAAGAAATCAGAATCTGCCAGTCGCCTGAATTTCTTCATACTCTTTTGATAATTACAATTTGTGAGGTGTTTGATGCTTCAAAGTTTCTAAATTCAACTTTTCCATAAATAAGGTACTAGCAAAATTTATGCAACATCCACTGTCAATTCTTAAACCACATACCTTGTCACTGTTACTCACACGTCATTTAGTATAAAATTTGGTTCACATGAGATCTTTAACATCAATCCTCAACAAATTTGGATTCACTCGTGTTCCACTCATCATTTTTTTTACTCAAACCCTAGGTCTAAAAACCACAAATTTCACAACCCAATAAAAGACATTAAACCCATGAATTAAATCAAACCTTAATTAGAAAAATAAAAAAAAATCAAATCTTTCCATAAAATTTCAATCAAATCCTAATCAAACCCTAAAAGACACAATTTTTTTTTTTAATAACAAAGACACTAAAAACTATCAAGCCTAACAACAAACGATCAACAAGATCAGGCAAATCAACAATCTAACAAAAGACACTGAAGGATATGAACAACTTGAGTTACCTCTAATCAAACTAGATATGGATTCTTAGAAAACCTTCGCTCTGATATCAAATGATATGAACCACGCCAACTTGTGATGAGACCGGTTATCGTAATCTAGAATTAAAAACCAAGGACCGTCTAAGAACATGATGGAAATCACGACCCGTTGCTTATATTGAAGCAAGAACGTTGGTATAAGTGAGGACGCCACAATCGAGGATGGAAAACCGATTGATAAGTTAGGGTGAACGCCACAGGGATAAGTTCATATACTTCTTTCCAGAACCTAAAGAGAATCAACTCTTAAATTTGTATTCAATCAACCATATCAAATATGTTACATTCAATAGGTTTATATAGGCTTTAGTTAGCCTCAAAACTAAGCAACTAAGCAACTAAACAAAAAATACAAATAAATTCTAAAAGATACCCTAATACTATAAAGGCTGGCGGCCTAGAAACAAAGCTATAGGTCTAAAATAAAAAGACGAAACTTGAATACAAGGAAGGCTGATGACAAGGCCGGCGGTGTAGAACCTCAAGGCAGGTAGCGTATAGCTGCTTTTCAACGTGTAATATGTTTCTTTAATCGAGGCCATATGATCTTCATCAACTTGGACCAATAACTCAATTTATAGCTAAAGGATTGTGAATTTAGCACAACGGATTATCATGGATGAATCAAATGAAGGTGAGTTAGAGTATTTGCATAGTTATGAAATACACTTTGCTATGGGACATGGTCTAATGTGTTTAAGAGTGTTGGAAAGACTAAATATGAAAGAAAATTCACCAACCTTGGGAGATACGACTTTAGTGGAGACAATGTTTGGATTTAAACAAGTGAATAAAGCCATAGAGGATCACACACCCGTACTAGAGGTAATGGTTGGAGATATGGCCATGCCTAAGACTAGAGAATGTTGTTTACAAAGAATGAAGTCACCAAGGAAGACACTGCCTATGATGCGGCCGTGACATCATAGTGTTTAGAATACACGTCGCATTTCGGGCCGTTTCAAGGTTTGATTGTGAGATTTTTGTGTGGTTTTTGATGGCATGCCTCGATTCATAGCCATGGGAGTCAAAGGGTCTTCATATCCTGCTTCAAAGTCTATTTTTAGTTTCCTATCTTATTACTTTTAACTTTTATGTTCCATATTTGCCTTACCTAACTTGTAAGAGTATATAAGAGATATTAGGGTAATGTTGACATAAGTTATTCAACTTTTAACACTGTGAATCCTTCACGATTAAATTCTCTTGAATGATATTGGGTTTGTTTTCAAGTTTGTTTTTTGTTATTTTCTTTAATCGTGCGTCATATCAGTTGATTAGAATAATTAGTTCGATTCTTTCTTTTATGTGTGTGATATCTAGGATATATCATTAATATCTTTAATTGTTCCATTTTATATAAACAAAAAACCCAAAAACATATATTAAATCCCTAAATTGCAATATAATGTTAAATTTGTAAAACTTGCAGATTATCTAATTTTCATCAATCGGGAACCAAATGCTAAACATTATTTCTTTCAAATTGATTAAGTTCTTCATGCATGACATTAATCTAGTTGTGGTCATTTAATTCTTCATCAACATTGTTTGGTCCATGTTCAAATTTTAATGCAAAATGACTTTCAAACTCTTGCAATTTAGATATCGTTTTTACTCCGGAATCTATATTACTAATTATTTGATCTAAAAGATGAGTAACTTTGTATTTCTATGCTTTAGAACTTTCTAGTTTTTCTTCCATGTTGCTTTTTGAGGTTTTCTCTGCTCTACCTTCTATAGTACATATTGGCTGCCTAGATTGCAAGGTCTTAACAGGTGGTTCATCTATTTTAATTTGAGTATGTTTATCACTAGCATTCCTTTCTTCTTTGGGACCAGATTTTTCATTTTCATCATCTTAATCATCGTTTTTATTTCATCTATAAATTTTACATCAATCAATTCTTCAACAACTTTTATGGTTTTATTAAAAACATAATATGCTTCACTTGTTTGAGAATATCCTAGAAAAGTAGCTTCATTTGATCTTCCATCAAACTTATTTGATCTTCCATCAAACTTACCAAGGTTAATAGCATTCTTTTTCACAAAACATTTACAACTAAAGATATGAAAGTAAGCAACACTCAAGTCTCTTTCCACGAAATAATTCATATGTAGTTTTTGTAGTTAGAGGACTAATATACACTTTATTAATAATACAACAAGTAGTAGCACACCCAAAAGTAGTTAGCAATTCCACTATCATATAACATGGATCTTGTCATTTTTTGCAATTTTTTTATTTTTGTGTTCTACTACTCCATTTTGTTTAGGAGAATATTCAATAGAAAAACAATGCGAAATACCTTATTCTTCACTATCAAATTCTTTTCCATGATCGATTCTTAAGCTGATTATGGAACACCTTTTTTCGTTTTTAATTTGTTTAATAAATTTTTGAAAAGAATCAAAGGTGTCTCTTTTATGTCACAAAAATATATCCTTCGTTCATGGTTCGATATTCTGGTGTCCTAGGTGTAGAGGAACCACACCAATTCATCCCAAACTTGGTGGTTAAACTCTACTACAGTGTTAGGCCTCCTAAAATCAAGGTTTTAGTAAGACCAAACAAATCAAGATGTTAGGGGTGTGCAAAAAAACCGATGAAACCGAGAAACCGAACCGAAACCGTAAAACCAATCTAAAAAATATGGTTAACCGGTCCATTGGTTTCGGTTTAGGATTACGGTTTTTATTTTTTTCGGTTTTCGGTTTCGGTTTCGGTTTGTAACCACAAAAAACCGATGGTTAAAGGTTAACCATTTCAGTAGTTATAAATATATTATATATATAATTTACATATACAAATAATTATATATATATACATATGATTTTCTTATACATATAATTTACCTATGTTAATATTCCTTGAATTTCGATTAAAATACTATTGTCCTGTGATTAATGAAGTTAATTTGGTAATTGATTTAGTTTGATTTTATTGATAATGATACATTTAAAGGTTCATTTTTCCCCTTTTCCTTAATTTCATTTTCTTTTTTTTAGCTCTAGTAATATATATAATAATTTAAAGAAAAACTTTATGATAAAGGCTAAAAAAAGGTTTTTTGAAATTATCAATTTGATTTCTTGAAACCATTACGTTAAATGGATCAAAACCGAAAACAGAATAAAATGGTTAACCGTTAAGGCGGTTAACTGTTTATAATGGACCGGTTAAGGATCGGGATATTTAAAAATCGGTAATTACGGTTAGGTTCAAAAAATAAGGCCACGGACCGGTTAACCGGTCCATGAACACCCCTACAAGATGTAACAATTCATGTGGTCTATATGTCTGAGCCTTTTATGCCAAGTAAATGAATTATCATCTATAGACATGAAACAACACTTAACATGCGCATTCAGAGGTTTGATTAAGTAAATGTTTTTCTTCCTATATCCTTCATACAATTTTTCTCCATTTTGATTATAAGCATGACATTTCTCTTTTTCAAAGATCATTTTATAGTCTTTGGCACACAATTAGCTTATGCCTAAGAGATTATGTTTCCAACCTTTCACCAAAGAAACATTTTCAATTGAGAAATGGGGAAGGCCAATCATACCTATAGCCACAATCTTACCTCAACTATTATCACCAAATATAACATACCCCCTTTCTTTCCAAAAAATATTTAAGAGAAATAAAGGATCCCCCATCATATTGTCAGAATATCCATTATCCAAGTACCATGTTCCTTTTATTTTTACTTCATGTTCTAGCAATTAAGCACAAAGAAGGTGATCAAAGCTTTTGAGGAACCTAAACAAGCTTAGTCATTTAAAAAGCAAGCTCACATTTTTTCCAATCTTTCCTTGTTGAGCACTGAGCTTGTTTCTTTTGTGAAAATAATATTTTTCTATGTAACCAACTTCATTGCAAAAGAAACATGCATAAGAACATGTGTTAGACCTTTGATTTACCTCAAATATTTGATTTTGTCTTGAATACTTCATATTATATCCATTCCTTTGGCTTTTGCAGTATCCTTTGGATGGATACTACACCAGTTGTGGGTACCTTCTAAGGTATGCTCTATTGTTGTTATTCATATTTCTTTTAACAAGTTCATTTTTTACTTTTATCAGGTTCAACATGCATAGATTCATTTCCTTTCACAAAAATAGTCTTTTGGTAGTATTAGAGGAAATACAATGTTCATATCTAAGGTCATGCTTAAGACTTAACGGTCTTAAGACTTAACGGTCTTTAACTAGATATAAGCATATTTAACTTTTTATCACTTTCATTAAACTTATTGAAAGTATTATTGATTGATTGTGATAATTTTCTATTCTAACTTTGAATCTTTAATTCATCTTTCAGCACACAATTTTCTTTTCTTAAATCCTCAAAATTAACATTGAACTTCTCATTATCAGTCTTTAGAATATTATTTTTATCAACCAATAGCATGCTTGTTTGACTAAGAGCATCTTTGTCAATTTTAAGTACTTTATTTTATTGTATCTAACTTTGATATTTTAGTATTAACGTTATTTAATGCTTTCAAAAGCTTTTTCATCATAGCATAAAATTACTTTTGGATAATTCATCTTTAGTTACCTAAGATGTAACCATAAAACATAGATTTGCCTCTTCTTCATCTTCACTTGTAGGTTTTGAGTCATCCTCTAACTCATCAAGATCACTTTGTGTTGCTAACATTGCCCTATTTTTTTTAATGTATTTCTACATCTTTTTTATTAGCACTAGACACTCATACTTGATGTGACCAGGTTTCTTACATTCATAGCACTGGACCTCTTTCCTTTCCTTCTTTTCTATGTTTTCTTTGTAATTCTTGCTTGCATTAAACTTGTTAGATTTACTAAAATTTATAAATTTTTTATTGTTTCTATTTTTTATTAGCTGACCGGGTCTCTTTGCCAGTAAGTTAATATATTCATCATCATCATCATCATCATTATCATTATCTCCATTAGATAGAGAATATTTAACGGCTATCTTCTTCTTCTTCTTCTTTTTGCTTTGAAAGCTATTGCTTTCATACAACTTTCAAGTTCTTGCTTAGTGTAGAAATGAGATTCATATGGCGTTAGCTTTTCCCTCAATTGACTAAAAGAAAGCTTGTTTAGGTCTTCTACCTCCTCTATAGCAGTCTTCTACCTCCTCTATAGCAGTCTTCTTAGTATCCCATGAATTTGGCAAAATCAATAGCATTTTCCCGACAAGAACAACATCGTCCTTTTTCTTTCCAAGAGAAGACATTTCATTAGTATTGGTGGCAAATCTATTGAAAGCATCCTTAATTTTCTCATTAGGCCTAATCTTAAACAGTTCATATCTTTGTACTAAAGCATTAAGTTTTGTTTCTTTGATAATATTAGTCCCTTCATATATTTCACAAAGCATATCCCATATCTCTTTAATAGTCTCATATGAAGAAATCAAGTAAAACTTAGATAGTGCTATAGTAGTGAGTGATAGATTCTTAGTGTTATGATTTCGCTCCAAAAGTTTCTTTTCGGCATCTATGAACTCAACATCATTAGTTCTTGTAACTTGATTACCTCAACCTGCCAAAAACTATAGTCATTAGCTTTGATATAGGTAACATACACATCTTCCAATATATGAAATTTGTGGCATCAAAATGTGGAGCTCGGTTAATAGCAACATTGTTTCAACCATTGTTCTTAAATCTCTCAATTTAGTAAAGAGACTTGCTTTAAATACCAATTGTAGGCCCCAATTCAGTAATCAAGAGAAGGGTGAAATGGTTATTATAAAATTTTAAAATTTTTCTTTGAATAAAAAATAGCTCCTTTGCTTGATTAACACAATGTTTTAAAACAACTAGAATTAAGCATAAGCAAAAATATAGCATGAAAGAGAAGGGAAGAGAAAAATTTGCCCAGTTATTTAAAGAGATCCCTCTTTATGTGTCAATCTTTTCTTCCAATTTCAACCTAAGTAACCCGTCTTCCATACGAGTATGTTCCACTATATCTAGTAATTAAAAGAAGATTACAAGTGCTTACTAAAGTACAATTTTGGATTCAATTCTTCTTGATCAACCACCTAGATAAACCTTGGCTAAAACTAAACCTCAAGATCAACTAGTAATCTAACTATGTGCTTCACAACACTTGTACAATGTGTAATGAATATTAGATGGAGGAATAAAAAGTCTACAATATGATGAAATTAAAAAGATCAGAACATATTGTAAGAGGTAATAGCAAGTCATTTTGGAAGTCAAGACTCATGTATATGAGTTTGTAGTATCATGTCCTCTAATTTTTGAGTTCTTTGACCTTTTATACTTTTTGTTGAAATGGGTAGCTATAGATAAAATCATATAAGCTCTTTGAACATTGAAGAATCCCTTAAATCTATCTTGATTCAACATGTAGTCATCAACAAAATTTTTGATAATTTGAGCATTGACTTGATATAGGTTTTCCTCCATGTATCCTAATAAATATTTAATATTTTTCTTCAAAACTTATCAAAAACTTCAAGATAGAACCGAATCTAATCCTCTCCGATGCATTCAGCAAGTGAATCCCTTATTTTATCATATCTTCTCTTTGAATGTGATCATTATCTTCGTTTATTTTTCTTGCGTAAATCAACAAATATATCTTATCTAAATCTTCTAATATGGCTTCAAATCTTGTGAGAAAAATATCTTTAAGATCGAACACAACCTAAATTTTCTAAAAATCAAAGACATAGTTAAAATCCTTTAAGAAATAACTTTAACTGTATTGTAACTTAAGTAAAATCAGAAATTCCCTTAGACACATGTTTGACTTTTAGTAGAGGATGGTGAATATTATCCAAATATATACATCCTTGGAGTTGGGCCTTTAATAAGTTAAGAAAACTTTGTTTGAACCAAATTTGAATCAAATTGTGAGCTCTTTGTTCATTCCAGAATTATGTAGGTGTAGACTCTGAGGTTTGTTCTTGAATTCACTTGAATTGAAAGTTCTTTTAGAGAACATTTTGAGGTTTGCTGTTAAATTCACTAGAACTTAAAATTCTTCCAAGAACTTTTGAGGTTTTGATAGGAATCATGGTTTGCATGAGCCAATAACTCGAGTTAGAGCTAGAGGCTTGTTGAACTTAGTTTATCGAATCCTTGCGGATGACCCGAATGTTGATGAGTTGGGGTATTTTAGTGTATATTTGACACACTTTAGTGTGAGATTTGATTTGATGTGCTTAACTGTTGGAAATTCAATGAACGAGGAGATCACCCTTCTGATCATGCTTTATGATAACGACCATGATAGATACTGATCATGAAGCTCAAGTTTAAGAGGAGATCACCCTTAGCACTATAGTTATGATACTAACCGTAATGGAGATAGCGCCCGCTATGCCACCTGCGATTCAGACCGTGAGAATATCACCAATAGAGAAGTTACAAGTTAGTGGAGATCATAGTTCACATCACGCCCGTGATGCTGTTGTGATGTGTCTAATCACATCGGTGATTTACTTAGAGAAAGATGAGCAAATTAAGGCTGAGGAGATGACGACCAGATCGAAAATGTTATTTCATTCTTGTTTTCGCTGTTTTAAATTATTTTGTTTCTTCTTTCATTTACTTGATTTTTAACTTTCCATATTTACCCTTACCCAACTTGTGGGAGTACATAAGGGTTCTATTTAGTGAGTGATTATTGAGTTTTTTCCCTCTTGAACATTGTCTTGTCCTTTGTGATTAATCGCATCTTGAATAAGATTGAGTTTTGTTTTCAAGATTGATCTTCGTTGTTTCTCTACATCATGCGCAATATCTATTGAATGGAACAACTAGTTCGATTGTATCTTTAGTGCGTCATATCCAAGGATTAACCATTTGTACCTTTAATTTCTCAAATTTTCATAAAACATAAAACCCTAAAAAGCATATTTTTAATCTAAGATTGCAATATAATGCTAGATCCATTAATTACTTGGATTCTCCAATTTGTATCATCTTAGTATCAGAGCTTAAGGTTGCGGATTGTGGTTTAGGGCTTTGGTGGTGGATTCCTTGCTTGGTAAGTTTCATTATCTTGATTGTTTGTACTATATGGTTGGTTCTTTTTGAAGATGTTAGGAAAATCTGATGTTACGAATGGAGACGGTGAAGCCCCTAAGGTTGAGAGCATTGTTAATATAGGTGAGTAAATAGATTTCATGAAGGAGATGATGCAGGGGATGCAAACGATGATGCATCAACCAAATAAAACTTTAAGGAATGTTGAACAACTTGTTAGGGAAAACCTTCAAACCCATGAGACACAAGAACATTAGCCTGTTGAGGAATTAGAGAACAATCTGGAATCCAATTACCTCATGGTAAACATGAAGTTGTAGATGGCCACAAAAAAGGTACTGAAAGAGGTAGAGGGAATGTTCGTTAATTGGTGCGTGGTCATTGAGTTGAGGGTTATGAAAATGATTTTCATGATCATCGTGATGGACGTAGGCTTAGAGGGTGTGTAGTATTGAGACCATAAAATTGAAAGTGCAGTCTTTTGATGGTACTAGAGGAATAGATAAATATTTTGATTGAGAGGATCAAATTGAAAATCTCTTTGATTATCATGACTATGATGATGTGTAGCAGGTTAAGCTTGCTACTATTAAATTTAAGGGATATGCATCGGATTGGTGGAAGAATGTATGGGTTAGTGAAGGAGAAATGGTGAGCATGATGTTACTACTTGGGTTGAAATGCGCAAGTTGTTGTAGCAGCGATTTGTTCCCAAATACTATAGCCAATTTTTGTCAATGAGGTTGCATACTTTGCAACAAGGAAGTAAGAGTGACTGAATACATTCAAGAATTTGAGATCCTCTTTATGCAAAGCCAAATTATGGAAATTCCAGATCAATCTATTGCTAGATTTATTTCTGGATTGAAGTTTGAAATTGTTGATGTTGTTGAGCTTCAAAGGATAGATACTTTAGAGGAAGCGACGTTGATGGTGAAAAAGGTTAAAAAGCAGTACAAATATAGCAAATCATTAGGTAACTCTTTTGAATTTAAAAATAATAAGAAATCTTGTTGGTTCAATGATAAAAAGGAGAGTATTAATAGTTATAAGGATGACGAGAAGCATGAGTCTAGTCATAGGAAGCCTTTTGATGAAAAGAAGAAATTGATTTCTATATCGTTTGATTCTAGTAGTGCTCGAAAGCAAACTAGAGATATTAAATGTTTTATATGTTTGGGTCATGGACATATGGCTGCCTAATGTTCAAATAGAATTTCTATTTATATTCGTGGAGATTGTTTAGAGAGTGATGGCAAAGGGGAAAGAAGCGATTATTCTAATTTTGATGAGGAAAATGAAGAGGAAGTGCCAGTTGAATAGGTAGTAAGGCTAGCTATACCTTTGGTGTATTGAGGAGGGGTTTGAGTGTAACACCAACAATTGATCACAAACAGTGGAAAAAATATCCTATGTTAAGTTCTTGATCAATGGGGTTGTTTGTGTGGCTATCATTGATTCAGGTAGTTGTACCAATATTGCACCAACAACACTTGTAGAGAAGTTACAACTTCTAACAACTATAACCATATCAATTACATTGGCTTAATGACAAAGGATCTGGAGTTGTTAAGACTCCTAGTTTGGTTTTGATGATAACAAAACATGTATAAGTGTTTATTAAAAAAAGTGTTAAATGTACATCTTTCAAGTGTAAAATATATAAGAAGATAAATCTGATGAAATCATAAAAGCTACTAAAGCAGAGACTAAAGCAGAAAGTAAACATGTTGCCTGTCACGAAGACAATAAAACTTAGAAGGTGACTCAGAGAGTAGACTTGCTACATAAAAAAAAAAATTGCAGATTTACGAATAGAACATGGGAAATTGAATTTTCTTTGATTCTTTCATTAATTTGAAGACATAGCTCCAAAATTGAATGCATTTGGGTAATACATTCAAATATGTTCCACAAAGTTGTTCAAATAGTTTTGACAGCAAGTTCATCTGGAGTATGAATTTATTTTTTAAGACATATTACAGATTTAGCTCATATATGTCATGAGAAGCTTATCTGATAAAGTTATCCACTTATGGGATGCCAAGGATATGTTTTCTACAGCAAATCAAACTCAAATTTGAAGAAGATAATTAACAACAAGATATTGTCTAATTTTAAAGGAATAGTATCAAAGGCTGTTTTACTTCAACATTTGAACCACAACGTTTTAGATCTTGCCTCAAGACTCATCCACAACAAGATAAAATTAGTTCAGGATCATTATGTGAAATACACGAGAATTCTTATTGCATAAAATAAGGAACAAAGATCATCAACCAAGCTTTTCTATTTTATTCGTTGGAAGATCTAATCAGAAGACATCGTCTAAAATTAAGGAAGCAAAATATTAGGGAATTAGCTCAACATTCAAAATATCCATTGGAAGACTAGATCAACAAAAGGAAAATCTAGAACAAAGCTTATTCTCAACATCCAAAATATTCTCAAGATAACCGTTGAAGATATGGATACATATAACTACTAGAATCCAAAAAGAGATAGATGTGCATGAAAGAAAAAATTTACAACCTACTGCAAATTTACCGACTTCCATTTGTGCTTACTTTGTTACTCTAAATTTTTCATTCTTACACAAAATTTGAGAGGATCTTTATTTTTTATTCCTCATTTTGATTTTGATTTTGATTTTGATTAGTTGTGTGAGAATGTAGAAGAGTGAGAGTGACATGTCCTTCTTTACAGATCAGTAAATAGCTTGAGTGAAGCTTAAGTGAAGCTAGATAAGCTGAGCAGAGTGATTGAAGTCCATTATATTTGGATAAGTTGTACTCTTATTTCTTTTGGATATAGTGGAACATACTGGTGTGGAATACCGGGTCCCCAGCTTGGAGTTGGAAGAGAGGACCAACGCTCAAGGTGGAACTTCTATAAATCGATTTTGCACTCTTCCTTACCTTTATCTTTTTAATTTTGTGCATATTTAATTATTTGTTTCTACTGCACAGTGAACTCAAAGACTAAATCATAGAGTAACTGGAAGTTAAACTTTTAAACAATTGCTTAACTCTTTGTGGACTTAATTGAACCTAAGTTTGTTTGAATTACAATTAATATTATCTATATTTGTGATCAAGTTTGATTGTTTACAAGTGAGTTTATAAGCCATCATAGTTTGATTAACTAAGTGGTGTGACTTTGGTTGTTTTGTTTGATTTTGAAAAAGATAAATTTTTATCAAATAACCAATTCACCCCCTCTTGGTTATTCTTTTGGGACCAACACTAGTATTAGTGCCTATGAATGCATCTCATATCTTGTTGGGATGTTCTTGGTTATTTAACCAGAATGTAAACCACAATGGTTGAAACAATACTTATTCCATGTTATTTAATGGCAAAAGGATTAAATTGTTTCCTATGAGCTCCGTAGCTATGAAACAAACACATATAGGGCTAAATCCTCCTAAGAAAGACTCATTGTTATTAACATTAGGAGGAGTTAATAAGAAATTTACTAGTGGGAAAATAAGGTACCTATTACACCTAAGACAAACTTTGGGGGTAAAAGGTGATTCTACTATTCAAGATGAGTTTGATCAAGATTTGAGAGCAAATCTTTATGAGCCCCGGGAAGATGATAGGAATCATGGTTTGCATGGGCCAATAACTCAGACTAGAGCTAGAGGCTTATTGAACTTAGTTCACTGGATTCTTGCGGATGACTTGAATGATGATGAGTTAAGGTATTTTAGTAGATATTTAATACACTTTAGTATATGACATGATTTAATGTGATTAAGTGTTGGAAATTCATTGAACAAGGAGTTACCCCTGTGATCACATCCGCGACAACGGATGTGATAGATACTTATCATGAAGCTCAAGTTCTAGAGGAGATCACCCCCAACACTACAACAGTGATGCCGACCTTGATAGAGTAGCACCTACCATGTCGCCTGCGATTTAGACCATGAGAACATCATCATCGGAGAAGTTATAAGTCATTGGAGATCATGGTCCACATCATGCCCGTGATGTGTCCAATTACGCCAGCGATTTGCTTGGAGAAAGAAGAGGAAATTAAGGTTAAAGAGATCACAACTCAAGTCATGGTTGTGATTGACAATGTTATTTCGTTCCTATTTTCGTTGTTTTTAATTACTTTGTTTCCTCTTTTATTTGGTTGACTTTTAGCTTTTCATATTTATCCTTACCCAACTTGTGGGAGTATATAATGGTTGTTAGGGTTATGTTTAGTCAGTAAATGTTGAGTTTTTGTCCTCTTGAACATTGTCTTGTACATTGTGATTAATCACTTCTTGAATAAGATTGAGTTGTCTTTTCAAGATTGATCTTCATTGTTTCTCTTCATTGTGCGTAATATCGATTGAACGAAACAACTAGTTCGATTATCTCATTGGTGTGTCATATCCAATGATTAATCATTCATATCTTTTAATTTCTCATATTTTCATAAACCATAAAACTAAAAACATATTTTAAACCATATATCACGATATAATGCTAGATCCGTTAATTAATCAAATTCTCCAATCGTATCAGTTTTGCTCTTGTTTTCTCGAACACTTAAAACTACTTTGATAATCCTTTGTTATAGATCCAATTCTTGTTTGTCTTCATCAATGTATATCTATTAAAGTTATTTCAAGTCTGCATACTTAATAAAACTGATTAGTAGCTTAACACTCTTTATTTTGTTATCATCAAAATCATATGAGAGAACTTAACACTCTTGATATCTTAACTTGTGATAGAGTCGATTTTGTTTACTTAATATCTCTTTCTTAGAATGTTAGTAATATGAAATTCTTTCAGTTAATTATTTCAAATTCAATATTAAAGTTAATTGCGGAAACAATAGAATAAATAAAAAGAGAGAGAAACGATGATCCTTATCTATATATAGTGGTTTTGCTTTGTGCCTTAGTTCACTTCTCCAGACCTTGTTCTACTAGATCCAATCAAATCAGTGAAGATGTACAGAGGCCTTCCGTCCTTCGCAATTTCAATAAACCGCATCGCTGTCTTAACTTCTACCTAAGCTAACTTTCTATCCTATAGCTGTTCTTTGTCACTTCTCTCATTATCATAAAGAGTATAGGTAAAAATATCTCAACCTGGAGGAGAAACAATAATAAATTTCTTGCTTTCTAGTAAAAAGATCAAAATAAAATTTCTCAATAGCTTTTAAAAGTATTTCTAAGTGATTCGTGCATTTCTTTCATAAGATGGAATTGCTTAGATCATAAGTAAAGTTTTTCATGATTTTAACAAACTTTATCTGGACTTTTTCTCAGTAATATTTCATATATATACTATGGAACTATGCCTTATTCTTACATTTTAACATGTAATGATGTTCTTCAAGTATTTTGGGCAGGAAATATTTTTCCAGCCATTGCACTATTTCTTGCATGAATCTCTAGCATATTTTAATCTTAATTTTTAATTATTTGTTGGAAAAAAAGAAAAAAAAAAGTGATGGGTATGTGTTCTAAAAGAATCCTTGTCATGTTTCAAGTATCCCAGCTTGACACTCATCAAATTGAGCAAGATAGAGGATGATTCAAATTTGAATTCTTTCTTCATCTTGAATATTTCTTTCTCTTCTTTGCGAGATTCTTTGAGCTAGTATGATCCTTCTATTATTCTTCAATCGTCAAACATGATTTAACTTCATAAAACTTTCACATATCATCTCTTTATTTACAAAGAATATTTGTCATCTAAAAATTTCCATAAACAGCACCTATTCTTCAAATATTTTTATTTCCATCTAATAAAACAATATAATAAACTCATGAAAATTAATTTATCTCCCTATTGGATCAAAATCCTGCTTGCTAGTGGAAAAATTGAATATAATACCCAATTATACTTAATCCATGGAGTTAGTTCTTGTCACTCCTCAAAGGGTACCCTAAACATGGCAGTCCGCCATATATAATATCAAGACTTAAGAATGACTATCTTAGTCACATGAAAGTCTCGGTATTACATGTAAGGCGTATAACACGATAATAGGAGACGCTTTTGGGAATGGTCTAAGTAAGTAATGTTGAACATACAAGAATCTAGAAATAAAGTTATCTCATAAATATAAATAAGAGTCTATTACATAAATCTCAAGGGCATTCCCCCGCCAAATATCCAAGGGTCTTATAAAGGTTACTACTCTTTATACATATCTTAAACACTTCATCAAAAGATTTTAAAGGAATTCTAATCTAATCCTTCAAGTAGATTTCCTCCAAAAGCTCCCAAAAGAAAACTTACATGGATATGAGGAGACCTCGGGTATAAGAATAGGTTTTCTTGTGAATACAAATATCTATAGGGTTGTAAGCTTTACGAGCTTAGTGAGAATAAACCCGATAATCATACTTAAGACAAAGTAACAATCAAGTTTATTAAACAAGCAAATGGAATGCAACAAGCACGTGAGCATACAAGACTATGATTTTTCGAGAATTATATGTTGAATGAATTTGCGTCCTTCATTTGGGGTTAGGTATTTTGGCCAATTACAGCCAACATTTCTTTAAAAAAAAAATTTATAGATCTTACCAGCTACTATTCGTAATAAAAAATATGTAGTTCTTATCGGCTCCTACTAACCATCAATTTGTAGATTTTACCGGCTCCTACTTGCCATATACAGATACTACCAATCATGTCAACCACTACTATCATACTCTTGTCCTACAAATTGTCTAATAGCAAATGTAATGTGACTCATTGAATGAATTGCATGTCTTAATTTTTATTTAAGGTCTAGCCATTTGAATTGCAATTGCTTGTAAGTGATCACTCAATTTCAAACACTTCAACATGCTAATATATCATGCAACTCATTATAAGCAATTCATGGCTCGATATGCTTAAAGTTCTTTCATCAAAATTATAAGCACATGCATCTTCAATTTTATCTTTCCTTAAGTCTAGTGCGACTATGTTACAAGCACAAACATAAGTATGAAATTAAGGGAAGTAGACTCACTCGGTCATGATGGCACTCCCTTAATCGTAATAGTCCTTTCGGGTAGTACATGACTTCTTCCTTGGTTCCTAAGCAAAGAAAATACCCAAAATGAGTATTCCATTAAATTTCTAGTCAAAAATTCTAATTCTAATCTCTAGTTGCAGTAAAATTCATATAGGTAGAAATTCCAACTTAAAATGATCATAACTTTCTCATTTTAACTCGAAATTTCACATATTATATATCACTTTCTACCTATTTAAAAAGATCTATCCATTTCTAAGGTTATTTTTGTCATATAAAGTCTTTTGGGTTCCAAAACCATAGGATACAGATTCACCACAAAAATTGTAGTTTTCAAAACACAAGTTTGCAAACTTTTCTTTATCCAAAAATACTTGTATCGAAATGTAGATAAAGTTGGAAAAATCCTTTGAATATATATATATATATCGACTCATATCAGATGCATGACTTTAGTGAAGTTGTCTCAACAATGATTTTTGTAAACCAATGCATTTAAAAGTTGGAAAAGAAAAACTTTGAAGTTTCTACTTCAGCTTTTTGGAAAAATTCTTTGAATCGTTATAATGAATATCTCCTCCTTTAAATTCCATTTCTTAACCTTTGGAAATAATTTAATTTCTCCAAAAATAATTTTTTTTTTCTTCTTAAAATTCCTATAAGTTAATTTCTTAGGGGTTGGAAAGGTAGTTCCTAAGTACTACTTGATAGTGGTTAAGGTTTATTAAAATTTATATATTCTTAGCTTTTCCTAAAGTTCATTTTACTTTAATAAATTGCCACGATCTCTGAAGTTGTTTACAAATTTTATTCCTAAGAAAATTTTATTTTAAGAAAAGAACTTTCTTGATAATTTTTCAAAACTTGTCTTATCATCATATTTTTAGGATATCGGTGGAATTCGCAATGAAGTTTAATGAAACCTTTGCTAATCAAGAATTTGAAATCTTAAGTTTTCAAAGAAAAATTTTCCATTTTATTGCTTTGAAAAGAGTATGAGTGATACATCTACTTTATGTATCATTTGTTAAAATTTTATGTTCTATTGTTACTAAAACTTGTGATGAGCTTATCTAGTATTTTTGGAAAAGATTTGTTAAGATAGAACCCTAAGTTTTATGGAAAAATCATTTCTAAAGTGACAAAAATTTACTTTTGAAAGAAATCCTCATCTTCCTTTATTTAAGAAAATCCTCTTTTTATTTTTGTTGAGACAATATTAATATGCCCATGCATGAATCATGAATATGTAGTCATGAGAAATAAAACAATATATTATAATAAGTTAAGATATATATATATATATATATATATATAAGAAATAGTAAGATCATAATATTATTATCAAGTATTGGGAAGATTAGCTTCATCAAGACAATCCGGTCAAGTATTGAGAGCCTTAGCTTCATTAATGCAACCCGAGACTAAGAATAGACTAGTCCCAAAAAGGAAAAAAAAAAGAAAGAAAAGAAAAGGCAATAATAAGAGCAAGTTAAAGAATGTTAGTGAGCATTAGGCTCCAAAAATATATAGATATACATATAGTTAATAATATATATAGAGTTAGATTAGAAGCATAATAATCAATAATAATAACATTAAGAAACATATGATATCATAATAACAACAAGATAATAAAATTGGAATTCTTAGTATGTGCAAGAACAAAACATAAACATGTTGTTACTTCTACAACTCATATGAGTTTCAAGAAATAACGCCATGGTCATGCTAAGTTGCATGACATGGGTAAATAAATAGTGATAGAAGTTTACCTAAAGTGTTTTTGTGGTATGAAGAAGATAATGAATGTAGGTTTTTGTGGTTAGTGATATGTGGTAGATAGTTTGTGTATAGAGAAGGATTTTTGTGAGGAATTAGTGAAAGAGAGTTTTGGTAGAGAAGAATTTTGTGGAGAGTTTGTGGAGTAAATTTAGGAGAGTTTTGTTATGTGAAATGAAAGTGTGAAAGAAGTGGAGGGAGAGGGGGTATTTATAATTAAAGATGGAGGGAAATTAGATGCAATAAAGTAAATTGAAAAAGAAAAATAAATTGATGGAAGACAGAGGGGGTATGCGCCGGCCATAGAGAGAGGGAGAGAGAAAATTATTTTATTTGTAAAAGTAGAAAAATAGGTATATAGATAGTAAGAATAGGTTGTAAGGTAAAGTAGAGATAGATGAATAGTTATAGGATAATTAATAGTAAACAAGACTAATAATATATGATAGTAAAAAAAAATACATGTATAAATGTGATATCTGTTATTTTTAATTATTGAAAAATTAAAAAACTGATATTTTTATAATCCTTGTATTATTTCGAACCTAATGGTTTTATCAAAATATTTTTACTATTCCAAGCCTTGGTACATGCTTTTCGAGAGCTGATTCTGTTCGGATCCAAAATACACTAAAAATTAGCGAATCTGATATTTTTACGCTTTCTTAGGTTATTACGAACTATTATCCATAATTATTTCAATTCCATTATTTAAGGCTAGAGAACACGAGATTACTGGATCTAAACTCTAAGGTTTGTTCTAGTCTTTTGTTGACTTTAAGGTTTATGGTTGACTTTTAATTCTAAGATTAAGCTCACAACTAATCAAGATTTCAAGGGTTTACAGCTCTTCAATATAGTTCATTGTTATAATGAGGGATAACATGTACTTCTAAAACATCATGAACTTAAGCACATAGTTAAAGTTATTATATAAGCATGTAATATTCCTTATGCCTTTTGCAATCATCAAAACATCATATCATTGTATAAGATATTGTAAGTAATTAGAGATATTCCATCACTAACACGACTTGAGGTAATAATTTCCTTAAATAAATCCAAAAATCATTGTCCTCCGATAAGAAGTCATAGCTATTCTATGATGATGGATACAATAGACCTCAAGGCTTGATAGGTTCCACTATTCGAATCAAATTATCAAGAAGAGTTTGGGTTTTATTACCTTAAGAGGGATAAGGCAAATTTAGTAGACACCAACAACAATTCCACAATAATTTCATTAAATAAAATATCTTAGACAAATTTAATAGTTTATGTGGTTAACATGAATAGAAAATAGGAGATTAATTGATAAGATTCTCTCTATAATAATGTATAGTATTTTATTTAAGGTGTACACTACAAACACGTCCTCTTATATGCTTTACATGCTTTATCTTCAAGATTGAGTGTAATAAATGTTCTTGATCGTTGCCAACCGTATCT
Source organism: Combretum micranthum (assembly GCA_024138025.1). NCBI lineage: Eukaryota > Viridiplantae > Streptophyta > Magnoliopsida > Myrtales > Combretaceae > Combretum > Combretum micranthum. The sequence continues at coordinate 156,164 of JAMXBD010002169.1, read as the reverse complement.
TTAATAATTTAAACACCTGTTCCTAGTTCCAACTATGATGCGATAGGTAAGTATACCTATCGTAAACGTAATATAGTGTTGAGCACGGGTCGTTCCGCAGGGAGCCACTAATTGTTAGTACTAACTTCGTCCTTATTATCTAACTGTCGATTAAGAATGATCATGATCATAGATTTTTAACTAATTAACTACTAAATTATGCTAAACTAATCTAGATTCAATTTCCAACAAGAAACAAGGATTAAATCAATTACCAAAACAACCTAGATCTCATTCTATACCTCTCTTATAATGTGAACCATTGGACTAAAAACTAGGCTTAGTGAGTTCTTAAGCTGCAGAGTTCCAAAATGTAAACTAATAACTTTTTCTCAAGTTAAAAGCTAAAATAACCTTAGATTTATCAGTTAGGATCTCTCCTCAATCAATAGCATACTAGAATTTCATTAAACACATGAAATCATTCATTGTTTAACCAAAGTACAAAAGATTTATGTTATTTTATCTCTAGAATTACAAACAAATCTCATCCATTGCATAGATCTGATCATAAAAGCAATTTCTCAATTAACCTAAATGATATCAAGCATGAATTCATACTTCAGATATATTAATCTAAGATAACAAAGAAGAACAAGCAATGGAACATAAGAACATCAATATAATTTCATTAAGAACAATTCCTCATCACATGACAAAATGGGCTCAAATGCGATCTAGTTTCGCGGTCTACTCTCTCATGATATTAAAAATGAAAGTACAAGGACTAAGAGAGAAACCGGAGTTCATGATTACAACCCTGAAAGATTGGATCTTGAATGCTTCAATAAATTGGATCTCCTTGGCTTGTTGTTTGTAAAGGAAAATATAAAAACGTGCTAAAAAGAAAACCCTATCAAACCTCCCCTTTCTTTATTATAGCTACAGGACACTAGAGGAGAGAGAAAAGTTGGGCAAGTGGGTGTCTGGCTCACCACACCCCTTACTACGCCCCATGCCAAGGAGCGTGGTGGCTTTGGTCTTCGTTTCTTCCTTTGGCACGCCCCTTAGCAAGAGGCATGGTAGCTTCTGTGTCCTTTTCCTTCTTGTTTTCCTTGTTACTTTGGCTTGCTTTCATCACAATTGAGTTTGTAGAACCAGAAAGCAACATATTGATCAATCAAGTGACAGTTCTAGATGATTTTCAATCAAATGACAATTAAAAGACTCCACAAATCATCCTAGAATTAAAGGTGTTATGACAATTATCAGTTTTTTTTTTTCAAATCCTATGTAATTATTTTCCTTTAATTAAATGTTAAAAGCAAAAAATAAATAAATAAATAAATTGAAAATAATATGTAAAATCAAAAGGAAAGGGGTAAATGTTACATTTCATACCAAAACTTTTTGCAAATTTGTGCAATTAACTACTTGAAGTTTAAAAGTATCAATTTGCTACTAGAGCCTTTTTTATGTCACTTATAGTACTTAGATAAGGTAATACATTGTAAGAATGAGTAAATTTTATGTGACTATTTGCAAAATTTTAAAGTTGAAATAATTAAGTGCAAGAAATAAGTATAGTTTAGGTACTATCTTTAAACTTTTAGTAATTAATTACAAAAATGAGTAAAATTTAGGTACCAAAGAAGAGATGATCATTATTTTCAATTTTTAGTTTTTTTATTAAATAATTTTGTGTACTTCAAATATTTTTATTATTTGTTGTTTTTAGCGTAAGGAAGTTGATTATATAACTTCTACATAGATTTTATTTTAGAGATGTGGGGGTTCAATGATAAATAGGCTGAGTTAAGATGAAAAGAAAATTTGATAAGATAAGAAATATTTCTATAATTGACTCTTTTTATTCTATTATATAAATAAAACTTGTGAGAAGAACTTGTGTAACTTTGGTTTTTTCATTTAACTTACCAAAGAAAACACTTCCCTATATCTTCCTTGAACGCACTACACAAGGTTCGAATTTCATTGAATCAACCATTTTTGGTAGCTAAACGAGAGTACATGAATTCCCCAGCAACAAAAAGGGATAAAGAAAGAAAAACATTTTTTAATAAAAATTATAAAAAATATCATTAAATAGAAAAAATAATAGATAAGTTAAACTCGTTTCTTGAAATTATAGGCTCAGATTGCAATGAACTTGTCTCTTTAAGAGTCTTTTCATGAGATAAATTTAAGTTGTCTATTATAATAAGGGATAGAATTCTTCTCCTTCTTCCTCAACTAATATGAACAGAATTAGTATTGATGATTTGGACCATTGGACAAATAATATACCAAAAATAAATAAAAAATAAACTAGTTTTTGTTAACAATTTAAACGAGTATAACCTTTGATCTAAGAAGATTTACGAAACCTATAACACCATTTGAAGAACTGATTTTCGAGCCCTATAATGAAGCATATAGGGCAAGCCCAACTAAAGTAGGTTCAACCTTGAAAAATGTTGTTTATAACAAGTCGTTTTATCTCTTTGGAGTTTGTAATTTTAGATTTACTTAGAATTTTGTTTCTTATTTTAGTTGGGGAGATTGGAGGTTCATCATCGGAGACTGGTGAGAGAGTGTGAGTCATTTATTGAACTCATCTTTTATTAAATAAACGATCTCTATATAATTGTATTTAACTCTCCCTTAAAGAGATAGGTTCAATGTAATTGTATTGAAGGTTTATTACAATCTAAGTTCAACTTTCCTATATATTTAGAGGATTTTTTTCAACCAGGAGATACTTTTACAAATCTTTATTAAAATAATTTGTTTGACCCATAACTAGAAAATTTATCATATATAAATTTAATTCTTTTTTCATAAACTTATAGTATAGTACATCAACACATGGTAACAATAGATAAAAGAGTAATTATTAATGAAAGAGAAAATCACAAAAAAGTTCCTTATATTTTTATCTATGTGTAATCTATTAGAAACAAAAGAATCTACTTCTAAGCATGAACCTTTTAGGATATATAATCCCAGTAAAGAGTGAAGTTAGGAGAATCACCATTACTAGAAAACTACTTCCACATTTGGTTAAAAAAAACATTTTTTTTCCTTAAAGAATTACTCATTGTCTTTTGATAGTAGCTGGGTCTTAGGATCCATGCAATAATGGGGAGCTTTTACCACCTCATAATAAAAAAACCCAATGGAAAATAATAATAATAATAATAATAAAGGAAACAAATTAAAATATGTAAGTGTTAAAATATTGGATTTAAATTGGATTTTGATGAGAAAATGTTCTGTACAATTACACAAAAGTTGTAGAAAAGTTACAGTTACTTGTTTAAACATGTTTGATGTGTAATGTGTTGAAAATAAACAAATATATATGTTTGTGTTTGTGTTGCTTTGCTTTTTGCATAATAGTGTTGATTTAGGGCCATTGTTGGGATGTTAGCTAAGGGAGTTTGAATGCTAATTAGGATTCGAATGCTAGGGCATAGAGTCCTAATGCTAGCTTGGTCAAACATGATTTGTAAATAACCAATAATGTTCTAGAAGGTTAGAGTCCAAACACCAGGGGAAGGAGTTTGAGCTTCGGTATGTTTTTCCATATGGAGTCTGGATGGTATGAGAAAGGAGTCTAGATGCTAGTTGATAGAAAACTAGCTATTGAAGCATTTAATTCTTCAGTAAAAGGAGGGAGCAAAAATAGGCAACGACTAGTTTTTATGAAAGCTTATAAATAGGGGTGTTGATTGATTTAAGACTTTTAAAAGAGCTTATTAGTTGCTTATAAATACTAGTATTAAATCTCTCAATCCTCATTGTGCTTTGTTTACTTGTTGTAAGAGAAAGTGAGTAATGTCATTAAGAACTTCATTTACTAATACTTGTTAATGTGATTTTGTAAGTGATTAAGTTGTGCTGAGAGTGTTAGATAGATTCTTGTAAAAGGCACAATTTACGTGATATTTGTTCTTGCATGCTTATTGTAGCTCCTTTAGAGCATTGTTTTGAGTTGAATAAAGTGTGATGTAAATTCCTCCATTGGAAGGCATTTGTGGGATCATGTTAAGGTGTTCATTATTCAGTTAACCAATTCGTGGCCCTATTTTGAACCTAACTATAATAATAGGTTTTTTTAATATCTCAATCCTTAATCAATCCATTATAAACAATTAACCTCTCATTTTTTTGAGTTTTCGGTTTTTAACCATTGAACGTAATAGTTTCAACAAATCAATTTGATAGTTACAACAAACCTTATTTTTAAGTTTTTATCATAGAGTTTTTCTTTAAATTATTATATATATTACCAAAGCTTAAAAAAAGGAAAATCAAAATAAAGGAAAAGGTGAAAAAACAAGCTTTGGGTTGTATCATAATCAACAAAATCAAATCAGATCAAATCAAATCAATTACCACATTAACTCTCATTAAATATAAGACAAAACATAGTACTTTAATGAAAATCCAAGGAACATTAACATATGTAAATCATATGTATATGTATTTTAAAAAATAATTATATGTATACGTAAATTATATATGTAATATATTTATAAATATTAAAACGGTTAAACATCGGTTTTTTGTTGTTACAAACCAAAATTGAAATAAAAAACCGAAAAAAATAAAAATTGTAATTCTAAACAAAAACTAATAGACCAGTTAACCATTTTTTGGATTGCTTTTTGGTTTCGGTTGTAAACCCCGAATACTTCCATCATAAGATATGACCCTAAATATTAGAAATTATGAGTCGATTAGTAACCTTAAGAGTTAATTAGAAACCCTAGTTTAGATAGATACTCTAAATTTGATCGGTTTGGAACTCATAGACTTATAAAAGGAATTCTTGACTCAATTGATTCCAAAAACAAGATTTAGTATTCCGAGTTAATAATTCAAATCTTGATCAAGGAAACTTCCAATCCTAAACCCGAAATCTTTGAAACAGATGGGATATATGGGAAAACCTAAATATGAATATTAAAGTGATTATTAATATCTGATAGAGACCGGGAATTAAAACAAGGTTTAGTAATGAACCTATATTTAGATTGGAACCCTAAATTTATGAGAGTTCTAGTCAGTAATAAATTACTTTGATAAGATTTCATAGTGAGTATCCAAATCTAATATATATAACTAGTATAGCCTTATATTAGTAGAATATTACATAAATAATTGATAGGGTTTTAGTTAAGAAATTGTGATTTCAGGATAAACGGTTAGGATTATAAATACCCAATAAAAACATAAATTGATGTATAACTTGAGATTTAGACTTCAAATATAAAATTCGGTCATAACCAATAACCAAATTAGGTTTTCTAAAGCCCCTTGGAGCCTGAAACGAAAATTGACCCGAAGGCTTTCAAATTCAAATCGCGTGGGATGAATTTTCTTAGACAATTAGATACGTGTTAATTAAAGTTTAAAATTTGACTTTTTGTTAAACTAAAACATTCTTTGGATTCATTAAAAAATCTTTGTATATGTATGTACTTATATAAGCTAAAATATACCCTAATAGTGTATTAAACTACCCGAAAACTTAACTATAATTAATCTACTATTATAATATATATATATATATCAATTCGGCTTGCTGGAGAATTTTTATCCAAGAATGAAGGGCTGTGATGTCTTGAGAGATGTGAGCCGGTTTTTTTCTTCAAATCATTTGCCAAAAGTCAATCCAACTCCTCTACAAACAAATGAAATTGTGCCAGATCATCCTTGCCTTAATTACAAACAAACAAGGGAAGCAATGGATATCAAACAAGAGCAAATTGTATCAGATATCACGGAGGAATGCGGCTCAAACTCGCATTCTTTATATATATACACATAAATGAGTAAACGAATCGGACGGACAAACAAATGAAATCCAAACTCCTCCAAAACTTTCCAGAACCCATATACATATCATTAGAGTGGAACCCAACTTAGGAACAGATTGTTAAACGCCCATAATCATCGAGTTCGAAAATTGAACAAAATCTGGGAAAAACGCTTAAGAACGAGCTTAAGGTGAGTCGATCTTATTCCGTGAGTGTTCTTTCAATTTAAGGATGTATACTATTGATAAACATCTTAGGAAGCTAACCAAGGTAGCTAGAGCTTCGAATCTCATCGGAACGCCACAACGAAGTATTTTTCCTAAACCCTAGCCGAGCTTGATGATTTGAGAACATGAATAGCATGTTGTTTTTAGATTATGATTCTTGGATATATAAGTTTATTAGTCATTAGGAGTCTTTTGAACTAAAATCACGATGTTTGACGTCGGGATTCGTCGGAAATGGACATAACTCATCGGAGGGGAAGACGAACGATGAACAGTACTTCCCGATGAGCCCAGGCTCGTTGTACGGGCGTACAACCCTCATCCAGAACGTTGTACGGGCGTACAACCTATCCAGCGCTTTGTACGGGCGTACTACCATATACCTCTCAACAGATCTTTGTTCGGGCGTACTTAACCCCGTGCAGCCCTCTGCTCGCAACTTTGTACGGGCGTACTTACCCGTGCAGCCCTCTGCTCGCAACTTTTGTACGGGCGTACTTATTCCGTGCAGCCCCTGCAAGCAACTTGTACGGGCGTACTTAATACCTTGTCATATTAATATAAAAACTCGAACTTTATTTATTATTTATTTAAATTTAAAAATAAAATTATTTTCTGACTTTATTAAATATAGGATGTTTAGATACTCAATTTATTTTCGAAAATATTATTATTATTATTATTTTATTGAGTATACTTAGTTTGATACTATTTTTTAATAATTATTAATGTTTATGAAAAGAGAAAAATAATTTCGAAAATAGTTTAATAAAGTTAATATAAATTCTTTTATTAAGTAGATATGTTTCTTAGTAAAATAAATATATGTATAAACTATGAGTAGTAAATACTAAGTTTATACTAGCATATTTGTATATAAATAGATAACAATGGAAATTTAAATAATCCAAATTTATGAGTATAGGAATATATACTCTATAAGAAAAATTTATTAAATAATTTAAAAGATAATGGAGAGTACAAGAATCTAGAAATTAGAGTTATGTCGAAAGAATTAGCTGAAAATAAAACAGAAACCCAACCGACCAATAGGACACATAAATAGCTAATTTGTATAGTTTGGAATTTTAATAATTATATTATTATTTATCTCAATAGGTGATTCGGGTATTGGAGAGGACCTACCTGAAGATTACTACGATTGAATAGGATGGGCAGGTGAGTGACTCAGTCTTATTACATTGGTTGTTTTGTACTGTAGTGAACTTAAATAAAAGATAATAATAAAAATTGGTGATCTGTTTTGTGAAAGTTGTGTATTGTATTCCATTGATTGCATGTCACTCTAAAATAAGTGATAACAATTGCGTGTATCTTGATAATGTATGTAGTATAAGTTGAGTGTCTGTATTGCTTGATCACCCTAAATTGACTAAAAACTACTGGTACCATAATGTAAATAAATCATGCATTACATACTATGCATAAAAAGCATTGAGTAAGTGGTAGCCTACTACGTGTTAGTTCTCGGATCTCTGGTAAGGCTTGAATTATCTAGGCCAGAGGGCTAGTAGTTAATTGCAAGATTACCTTTGTTCTGTTAGTACCATAAGAACTACATGGTAAACGAAGGACGCCGCTTATGGTATTACGTGAGATAACTAACACTTAGTGGAGTTTCTAAAGCTAAACAGGAAATAAATCATGAAACATGATAAGTATAAAGAGATAACTAAATTGAGATTGTTATTTCCTGAAAGCTTAAGTCTCTCCTGGGTAGGTGGACCATAGATTGGATCCTTCAACCCCGATGGGAGGGCGTAAATCTTCATCCTGTTTGGATTCCGGGTTATCCAAGCTTGTAATGTTCATTTGTGTGATTGCTGCATTCATATGATTGATTAATAACTTGTATGCTTGTGTAATAAGTTCTGGTTATTCACTGAGCTCGTGTTTTAGCTCACACTCCCACAGTCCTTTCAGGTTCACTCTGCGACCGTGGCTCATTACTAGCAGGAGCATGGTCCCGGTAAGGAAATAGAAGCCAGAAGTTTAAAGTTTAGTATAGAATTAGAATATCTATATCTGTAATAATCTTATGGTGCATGTAATGTGCATTAGAATCATCAGTTAGGTTGTAAGGAATTCTGAAGCGTATGATCTGTAATATAGTAGTTTGTGATAGTTGTTTACTAATTAACATCTTATATATGTTTGTTTATTCCATCCAAGCAACTAAAAGATCCTGTTTTTGAAAATCATGTCATTCCTAGAAGGTAATCTAATAATGTTAATCGAGTGGTTCTTGATTATTATTATTAGAGTACCCTCGGGGCGTGACAGATTTAAGTTGGTATCAGAGCATGGTTGCTGGTATAGGAAAAACAAATATATGTAAGAAGTTGAATTAGTAAATGTGCAGTTAAAAATACCAATTTAGACCAAATAGAACCATGTGAGTTAGTGGGATAGTTATTAGTAGAATTAGATGCACAATTAGGAATAAAATCTGTGTGATTGCTAATCATACAAATTTTTGTGCAGTCCAATCCCGCAGTTTGTCATATTAAATGGCAAATCTTTAGCATGATGGGAGGAAACCCTTACAGATTATAGGCGCCGACTCCGAGTCTTAGTAGAAGATTTGGCATTGTCTGGCATTACAAAGACCCTGGATGAAATTTTAGCACTTGGAAGAAAGGTTTACAACCCATGTTGAAGACTTGGTTGTTTTTAGTAGAAAGAGCTTTTCCAGATAATGGCACAGCGTAGAAACCCTCTACAGGTTTGAGAGATTGATCATCCAGAAGGGTGGAGGCATAGAGATTGATAATATAGCCTTCATTGTGTCAGCCCGATCAGTGAGACCTGATCTTCCAGACTTTAGGATCTGGATTCCTATTGGAGGTGATTGGGTATATGCACATGATATCAGGTATGATCATGCCTTAGTCCGGGAGGATACTGCTCCTGATGATGAGAGGATGCTGACACATGTGATCAGAAGCCATTTCCCCAGAAGTGTTTTGACAAACAGGCCCCCTATCATACCAGAAGAGGAAGATGAGACTCAGTCCATTAGGAGGTCAGCTAATAAAAGAAGACAAGCAGCTATGCAGACCACAGTGGTTATGCAAAGTGTGACTACAGCTATGATAGATGAAAAAGAAGGCAAAAAGAGAAGGAAGGAAGCAGAAAAATTTGTCTCCAATTATAATTATGCTCATTGGACTGGGACTGCTCATGGGGGGTGGATTGAGGAAGATGTGCACCTTCTGATGTTATGAGGAGACCTGCTACTAAAGGTATCCGATGATGGATACCAATCTGACTTTAGCACCACCAGGGAGTAGAGGGAGGATGGAGAGTGATGATAGTGGTTCAGAGGAGGAGGATCACTATCCACAGTTGGGCCCTCGGGACAAGGGCAAGGGACCTCTGTACCCTAGCCCATAGAGTAGCCTTGATATATGCCTTGATAGATAATATAACTGATGTACTGTTTTGATGAACTTACTGTTATATGAGATATGTAGTATGAAGCACGATAATCCCTGTAGTGGATAAAGAGAACATAGAACTAGTGTTAGTGCAAATTTTGGTTGTATAAAGCACTAATTATATAATATCATGTGTGTTTTGATTATGAAGTATGGATGTGAAATATGTATGATTACTTGTAATCTTTCTTTGGGATGAGTTTTATGATTGACTCAAGTAATATGTTTTATGATACTAGAATGCCAAGAGGAAGAGGCAGGGGTAGAAATGCAAGGATATTTGAAAATTCTCCAACAAATGCCCTCCACCACCTCAAATCCACTAGAGGATGTGTTGAAAAACCTGCAACAACAAAATGTGCTAATTTTACAAGCTCTACAAAATATGCGAGCTACACATGCGGTACCTCCAACTGAAGTACCAGAAGCTCCTCCTGTGAACACTGGGAGGAATGAAAGATATACTACACCTGCTCAATTTCAAGAAAATGGACCGGTGAATCCAAATGAATCGGCGGCTGAGGTACAAGGACCAATAAGATATGAACCAGAATTACCACCGCCACCACCATTGCGTCCTCAAAGAAATGTATTGCCTGAATTTATCAAATGCAATCGGTACTTTGAAGGATTACCTGGGAAGCCGAAGAAGCTGAAGATTGGCTAGCCCAGATTGAACGATCTCTTGATGTATTCCAGGTACCGGAAGCTTTAAGAGTACCGTATGGAACTTATTTGCTTCGGTTGAGAGCGAGATTATGGTGGAACTCTAAACAAAGGATTGCCTCAACCCATCAGTTGGGAAACGTTCAAACAGGAATTTCTAAATGAATATTTTCCCAGCAGTTTAAAAGCAAAGTACAGTACTGACCTGATGAATCTAACACAAGGCAGTAAGACAATTGATGAGTATGAGCACGAATTCAATCGGTTGCTCCAATTTGCACCAGATGCTTAAAGATAGTGACGAATTAAAGAGGCAAACTTTCATGGCAGGATTAGAACCCAATTTTCAAAGGAGACTAGCCGAGTTTGAAATTTCCAACTTTGCAGCCATGATTGAGAAGGCCAGAACCATTGAACGTGCCAAGAAGTATGAAGTTGAAAGATATAGAAAACGAGGATTGACATTTGGTAAAAGAGTGTTTGAGGAAGCAGGGACAAGTTTTGTTCCTAAGAAAAAGAGATTCTTTAAACCTATGGGAAATGTGAAAAATAGGAATGTTGAAAATGTTTCGTGCTGGAAATGCAAGGGAGCTCATTACCCGAGGAACTGTCCACATCTACAACAAAAATGTTATTACTGTGGTGAAAGTGGACATATGGTCTTCGCATGCCCAAAGAAAAGTAGTGCAACTTGTTTCATTTGTAAGAAGATTGGACATATATCAACTCATTGTCCACAACGAGTGAATGCAGTTGCTGGATCTTCCAATCCTAAAGGCATTGCCAATACAACTGGACCTAAGAATGGAAATGCTAGCACTAGCAAAGCCATGACAGCAGCAAGGGTATATGCTATGCAAGGAACCCCAATTGAGGAAGGAGAAATAGAAGGAGGATGGAGAAAATGTGTGGGATGAAGCTGATCCAGACGATTACAGTCTCATTGCAGGTACTTAATTGATAATTAATTGTTTATTTAAGTAGTTTAGTGGTATAACCCTACTTGGATAAACAAACGTTCTGTAGAGAATAATAACCTATGTTTAATAATTAGGAACAATCCAATTGAATGGTCAACCTGCTTATGCTTTATTTGATACGGGAGCAACACATTCTTTTATCAATACTGGATTAGCAAGGAGATTGGAATATCCCATCGAGACCATGACTAAGGAACTAGGAGTTACTACACCCACGGGAGATTTAGTGATGGCTCGGTGAAACTATGAAGGGATATCCATTAGAAATTGGGGACAGAAATCCTTTGCTAACTTAATTGGTGGACATCCAAAAATATGATGTTATCTTAGGTATGACATGGCTGACTGCTGTAAAAGCAAAAGTCGATTGTCGTCTTAAGACAATATCTTTTATGAATGACCAAGGAGAAAGAAAAGAGTTTAAAGGGGAAGTCCTCAAGAAAGTCGAAGGGCGAATGATGACCATAGAGGGTGAAAATGAAATAGATATGGAATCAAGCGGGGATAATCATGGAACGATTGAGGATGAATCCAAGAAGATAGATGTTCATACTATCAGAACAGTATGCGACTATCCAGAAGTATTTCCTGATGAATTACCAGGATTACCCCCACATAGAGAAGTGGAGTTTTCGATTGAATTGATACCTGGAACAGAACCGGTATCAAAAGCTCCATATCGCATGGCACCAGTAGAATTGAAGGAACTAAAGGTGCAATTACAAGAATTGATGGATAAAGGATTTATCAGACCAAGTGTGTCACCATGGGGAGCACCGGTACTGTTTGTCAAGAAGAAAGACGGTTCCATGAGACTCTGTATTGATTACAGAGAATTAAACCGAGTAACCATTAAGAACAGATATCCTTTGCCCCGAATTGACGACCTTTTTGATCAATTAAAGGGAGCAAAAGTGTTTTCTAGAATTGATTTGAAATCTGGTTATCATCAAATCCGAATCAAGGCTGAAGATATACCAAAAACGGCATTCCGGACTAGGTACGGTCATTATGAATTCCTAGTTATGCCATTTGGATTGACAAATGCACCTGCTGTTTTTATGGACTTAATGAATCGCGTTTTCAAACCTTTATTGGATGTTTGTGTGATTGTCTTCATAGATGACATACTAATATACTCGGTTACAGAGGAACAACATGATGAACATTTAAGAACCGTATTGCAGATACTACAAAGCAATCATCTTTATGCCAAATTGTCCAAATGTGAGTTTTGGCTCAAAAGTATATCCTTTTTAGGACATATTGTGTCAGGAGATGGGATTTCCGTTGATCCTGCTAAAATTAAGGCTATTGTGGAATGGAAAAGGCCTGGAACTGTTACGGAGATAAGAAGCTTCTTAGGATTGGCAGGATATTATCGGAAATTCGTACAAGATTTCTCAAGAATTGCACGACCACTGACACAATTGACCAAAAAGAATGAAAAGTTTGTATGGAATGAGAAATGTGAATGGAGTTTCCAGGAGTTGAAAAAGAGACTGGTTTCTGCACCAATACTAGTTCTGCCCAATGATCAGGATCCTTACACTATTTATAGTGATGCATCCAAGAATGGTTTGGGATGTGTATTAATGCAGAATGGGAAAGTGATAGCCTATGCTTCTAGACAGTTAAAACCACATGAGATGAATTACCCTACTCATGATCTAGAATTAGCGGCTATCATCTTTGCACTTAAAATTTGGCGTCATTATTTGTACGGGCAGAAGTGTGAAATATACACAGATCATCAGAGCTTAAAATATATATTCACCCAGAAGGAATTGAACATGAGGCAACGTAGATGGTTGGAGTTAATCAAAGACTATGATTTAACTATCAACTACCATCCTGGCAAGGTAAATGCGGTAGCCGATGCTTTGAGCCGTAAAAATTAAGAAGTAGCCTCAATGTTGACAGAACAGAAAGAGCTCATTAGGGAATTTGAAAATTTAAAACTGGAATTTTCAATACAAGGTCTGGACTCAGAACTGAGCAGTTTAACCTTGGAACCCACTTTACTACAACGAATAAAAGAGGCTCAAGGAAGGGATGAAGAATTGCAGACAATCATCAAAAGAATATCCCAAGGGAAATACAAGGATTTTCAAATAGATGAAAATGGAATATTAAAGATGAATAAAAGATTGTGTGTACCCCGTGATGAAAGTTTGAGGAAAGAAATAATGGATGAAGCACACTATTCTGGATATACCGTACACCCAGGTGAAACTAAGACTTACCAAGAGCTAAGGAGTGCATATTGGTGGAACGGGATGAAAAATGATATTGCTCAATTCGTAGCCCGATGTGAAATATGTCAGAGGGTAAAAGCGGAACATCAAAAACCAGGAGGATTGTTGAAACCATTGTCTATTCCAGAATGGAAATGGGATCAAATATCTATGGATTTTGTGTGTTCGTTACCTAAGACAAGTGCAGGTCATGATGCTATTTGGGTTATTGTGGATAGACTCACTAAATCAGCCCATTTCTTGCCAATCAATATGACCTATCCTTTGGAAAAGTTGGCCCGGTTATATTTAAAGGAAATTGTGAGATTACATGGGATACCAGCTAATATAGTGTCAGATCGAGATCCACGGTTTGTTTCAAGATTCTGGCAAGGATTACAAAAAGCATTGGGAACTCAGTTGAGGTTTAGTACGGCCTATCATCCCCAGACTGATGGACAAACAGAAAGAACAATTCAGACAATGGAAGATATGTTGAGATCATGTATCTTGGAATTTAAAGGAAATTGGGATCAACATTTGCCACTAGTGGAATTTGCATACAATAATAGCTACCATTCAAGTATAGGGATGCCACCTTATGAAGCTTTGTATGGTAGGAAGTGTCGATCTCCATTATTCTGGGATAATCTGGAAAGAGTACTAGTTGGACCCGAACTGATTCAAGAAACAATCAACAAGGTTTCAGTGATAAAACGAAGGATGAAAGAAGCCCAGGATAGACAGAAGAGCTGGGCAGATTTGAAGAGACGGGAACTAGAATTTAAAGGGGCATGTTTACCTGAAAGTAACCCAATAAAAAGTCTTCCCATAGACAAGTAAAAGGAAAGCTAAGCCCGAGATACGTAGGGCCATTTGAAATACTGGAACGAGTGGGAAATCTAGCGTATCGTCTTGCCTTGCCACCCAAACTATCTGGTATACATAATGTTTTTCATGTGTCGGTACTAAGGAAGTATGTACCAAACCCAGATAGGATTGTTGAGCTGGAACCAATTGATCTGAAAGAAACTTGACTTATGAAAAGCACCCTATCCGAATCCTAGACAAGAAGGTTCAAGTTCTCAGAAATAAAGAAATCCACTACGTCAAAGTGCTATGGGATCCTTGGACTGAAGAAGTAACTTGGGAGTTGGAAGAGGAAATCAAGAAGAATTATCCACAGCTGTTCGAAAATCCAGGTACGCTCTCAAGCTTTGAGGACAAAGCTTATTTTAAGGGGGGGAGAAAATGTAAACCCCGAATACTTCCATCATAAGATATGACCCTAAATTAGAAATTATGAAGTCGATAGTAACCTTAAGAGTTAATTAGAAACCCTAGTTTAGATAGATACTCTAAATTTGATCGGTTTGGAACTCATAGACTTTATAAAAGGAATTCTTGAACCTCAAGTGATTCCAAAAACAAGATTTAGTATTCCGAGTTAATAATTCAAATCTTGATCAAAGGAAACTTCCAATCCTAAACCCGAATCTTTGTCAAACAGATGGGATATATAGGAAAACCTAAATATGAATATTAAGTGATTACCTTAATATCTGATAGAGACCGGGAATTAAAACAAGGTTTAGTAATGAACCTATATTTAGATTGGAACCCTAAAATTTGAGAGTTCTAGTCAGTAATAAATTACTTTGATAAGATTTCATAGTGAGTATCCAAATCTAATATATATAACTAGTATAGCCTATATATTAGTAGTAATATTACATAAATTACTTGATAGGGTTTTAGTTAAGAAATTGTGATTTCAGGATAAACGGTTAGGATTATAAATACCCAATAAAAACATAAATTGATGTATAACTTGAGATTTAGACTTCAAATATAAAATCGAGTCATACCAATAACCAAATTAGGGTTTTCTAAAGCCCTTGGAGCCTGAAACGAAAATTGACCCGAAAGGCTTTTCAAATTCAAATCGCGTGGGATGAATTTTCTTAGACAATTAGATACGTGTTAATTAAAGTTTAAAATTTGTACTTTTTGTTAAACTAAACACTTCTTTGGATTCATTAAAAATCTTTGTATATGTATATGTACTTATATAAGCTAAAATATACCCTAATAGTGTATTAAACTACCCGAAAACTTAACTAAATAACATCTAACTATTATAATATATATATATATATCAATTCGGCTTGCTGGAGACGTTTTTATCCAAGATTGAAGGGCTGTGATGTCCTTGAGAGATGTGAGCCGGTTTTTCTTCAAATCATTTGCCAAAAGTCAATCCAACTCCTCTACAAAACAAATGAAATTGTGCCAGATCATCCTTGCCTTAATTACAATCAAACAAGGGAAGCAATGGATATCAAACAAGAGCAAATTGTATCAGATATCACGGAGGAATGCGGCTCAAACTCGCATTCTTTATATATACACATAAATGAGTAAACGAAGTCGGACGGACAAACAAATGAAATCCAAACTCCTCCAAACTTTCCAGAACCCATATACATATCATTAGGAGTGGAACCAACTTAGGAACAGATTGTTAAACGCCCATAATCATCGAGTTCGAAAATTCGAACAAAATCTGGGAAAAACGCTTAAGAACGAGCTTAAGGTGAGTCGATCTTATTCCGTGAGTGTTCTTTCAATTTTAAGGATGTATACTGATTTATAAACATCTTAGGAAGCTAACCAAGGTAGCTAGAAGCTTCGAATCTCATCGGAACGCCACAACGAAGGTATTTTTCCTAAACCCTAGCCGAGCTTGATGATTTGAGAACATGAATAGCATGTTGTTTTTAGATTATGATTCTTGGATATATAAGTTTATTAGGTCATTAGGAGTCTTTTGGAACTAAAATCACGATGTTTTGACGTCGGGATTCGTCGGAAATGGACATAACTCATCGGAGAAGACGATGAACAGTACTTCCCGATGAGCCCAGGCTCGTTGTACGGGCGTACAACCCTCATCCAGAACGTTGTACGGGCGTACAACCCTTATACAGCGCTTTGTACGGGCGTACTAGCCATATACCTCTCAACCAGAGCTTTGTACGGGCGTACTTAACCCCGTGCAGCCCTCTGCTCGCAACTTTGTACGGGCGTACTTAACCCCGTGCAGCCCTCTGCTCGCAACTTTGTACGGGCGTACTTATTCCCGTGCAGCCCCCTGCCAAGCAACCTTGTACGGGCGTACTTAATACCTTGTCATATTAATATAAAAACTCGAACTTTATTTATTATTTATTTAAATTTAAAAATAAAATTATTTTCTGACTTTATTAAATATAGGATGTTTAGATACTCAATTTATTTTCGAAAATATTATTATTATTATTATTATTGATAGTATACTTAGTTGAGATACTATTTTTGATAATAATTATTAATGTTTATGAAAAGAGAAAGATAATTTCGAAAATAGTTCTAATAAAGTAAATAAACTCTTTTATTAGTAGATATGTTGTCTTAGTAAAATAAATATATGTATAAACTATGAGTTAGTAAATACTAAGTTTATACTAGCATATTTGTATATAAATAGGTAACAATGGAAATTTAAATAATCCAAATTTATGAGTATAGGAATATATATACTCTATAAGAAAAATTTATTAAATAATTTAAAAGATAATGGAGAGTACAAGAATCTAGAAATTAGAGTTATGTCGAAAGAATTAGCTGAAAATAAAACAGAAACCCAACCGACCAATAGGACACAGAAATAGCTAATTTGTATAGTTTGGAATCTTAATAATTATATTATTATTTATCTCAATAGGTGATTCGGGTATTGGAGAGGACCTACCTGAAGATTACTACGATTGAATAGGATGGGCAGGTGAGTGACTCAGTCTTATTACATTGGTTGTTATTGTACTGGTAGTGAACCGTAAATAAAAAGATAATAAAAATTGGTGATCTGCTTTGTGAAGGTGTGTATTGTATTCCTTTGATTGCAATGTCACTTTAAATTAAGTGATAACAAATTGCTTGTATCTTGATAATGCATGTAGTATCAAGTTGAGTGTCTGTATTGCTTGATCACCCCTAAATTGACTAAAAACTACTGGTACCATAATGTAAATAAATCATGCATTACATACTATGCATAAAAAGCATTGAGTAAGTGGTAGCCTACTACGTGTTAGTTCTCGGATCTCTGGTAAGGCTTGAATTATCTAGGCCAGAGGGCTAGTAGTTAATTGCAAGATTACCTTTGTTCTGTTAGTACCATAAGAACTACATGGTAAACGAAGGACGCCGCTTATGGTATTACGTGAGGATAACTAACACTTAGTGGAGTTTCTAAAGCTAAACAGGAAATAAATCATGAAACATGATAAGTATAAAGAGATAACTAAATTGAGATTGTTATTTCCTGAAAGCTTAAGTCTCTCCTGGGTAGGTGGACCATAGATTGGATCCTTCAACCCCGATGGGAGGGCGTAAATCTTCATCCTGTTTGGATTCCGGGTTATCCAAGCTTGTAATGTTCATTTGTGTGATTGCTGCATTCCATATGATTGATTAATAACTTGTATGCTTTGTGTAATAAGTTCTGGTTATTCACTGAGCTCGTGTTTTAGCTCACACTCCCACAGTCCTTTCAGGTTCACTCTACGACCGTGGCTCATTACTAGCAGGAGCATGGTCCCGGTAAGGAAATAGAAGCCAGAAGTTTAAAGTTTAGTATAGAATTAGAATATCTACATCTGTAATAATCTTATGGTGCATATAATGTGCATTGGAATCATCAGTTCAGGTTGTAAGGAATTCTGAAGCGTATGATCTGTAATATAGTAGTTTGTGGTAGTTGTTTACTAATTAACATCTTATATATGTTTGTTTATTCCATCCAAGCAACTAAAAGATCCTGTTTTTGAAAATCATGTCATTCCTAGAAGGTAATCTAATAATGTTAATCGAGTGATTCTTGATTATTATTATTAGAATACCCTCGGGGCGTGACATCGGTTCAGTTTTTAGGTTTTATCGGTTTTTTTGGCACACCCCTACGATCATGAAGACTAAGGAATAGATCCAAGTCCATGTTTCATCGCGATTTATTTTTTTCTTTCCCTATCTCCTTATTCATTGTAATTTATTTGTTGTGTTATTTGTTTAATTGAAATTTTTTAGGCTTTCCAAACCACCACCACCATCTTATAATTGATATCAGAGCAAGTCTTTAGATTTCTAATGCTTAATTGCATACTAGAGTAAAGATCATGGCTACAATTACACTAGGATTTTTAGAAGGTCAAGTTATAAATAAGCTACTACTATTAACCAAAAACAATTATCTATATTGAAAGTGCAAAATCAAAATCTTTCGAAAAGCTAAAGATAGAATGCTATGTAATGTTGTAAGTGATAGTCCTATAGAAATGGACGAAAAAAAAATTATACTAAAGTAGAAAAGGAAATGGTGCAATTGAATGAAATTGCTATGAATATTCTACAATTGTAGGCTAAGTGAAAATGGTTTTAGTAAAATTTGTACACATAAAAATGCTAAACAAATATAAGATGAATTGGAAAAAAAAAACTTATGAAGGAACAACTAGAGTTAAAGATACAAAAATAAGTTTGCTTTGCGGACAATTTGAAAACTTTAAAATGAGACCTAATGAGTCCATTGATAACATGCATAACATGTTCATCAACATTATAAATCTTTTGAGCATTATTAATAACAATTTCACTGATATGGAAATTAATTCCAAACTTCTTAGGTCATTGCCAAAGTATTGGGAGACCAAAGAGGACCGTCATCATAAAGGCACATGATTTGAGCAAAATGAACAAAGAGAAGCTCCTTGGCACCCTTAAAACCCATAAACTGATCAATAGGCAAAGTGAAGAATCCAACACGAAGCAAATAGCCCTCAAAGAGTATGAGGAAAGTGAAAAGGGTAATGATGAAGAGTAGGATGCAATGGCAAAAAAATTTGCAAAATTCTTGGAATTCAACAAGAAGTTGAAGAAGGAGAAAGATGGAATTACATTAAGTTTAAGAAAGGAAAATAAGAAAATAATCACATGCTTCAAGTGCAAGAAACTCAAACACATACAACAATATTGCCTAAAGCTCAAGAAAGGTGATAAGAGGTTAAAGAAGGAAGTCATGATTGTTAATTGGAGTGATGAGTTCTTTTCAATTCATTCTAAAGTTAAAAGGTGACTTGTAACCATCATGAGGTGAGGGGTTTGATTACATGACCCTCTCATAGTGGCCTTAACCATCCCTTAGTCTTAGGGTAGATAGAGAATAGCCAGAATAGCCATTGCATTGTTAAAAGAGTTAATGACCTATTTGCTACCTAAACTTTTTGAAAAAGAGCAATTAACTACTGTGACTTTATAAAGATCAATTTAATAACTATACCAACATTTCAAGGACTCAAATTATACTCAAGCTAACATCGTTAGCTCCATCCAATGATGTGGCAAAAACATCCAGTCCAAGCTCGACATGTGTCATTTAATATTTACGTGTTTTTATTGTGTAAGAATTGAAAATGTGTAAAAGTATTGTACCTTATGTTTTTGTCACCACGATCCACAAGTGGCCACAACCAAACCCAAAATTAAATGAACATACACCAACTATGACGCTATCGCCGACCACACACACGTAAACTCTTACCAAACTCATTTACATGCCAGCCACTACACTTAAACAAACCACTATTATTGCAATGTCGAACACCAAAATTCAAACCACCAAATGAACACCGAATCAACTCAACCAATACCGGTCGTTGAAACACCATCCCTAACCTCTACTGCCTAATGCCATTACCTATGCTTCTAACACATACCCCATCTAACAACCTAAGCTAAACCTTAAAACATAACCATAATAACTACTGGACTTGACCGTACCTAGCCCATTTCCACCACCACATTTCTGTAAATCCCTGAAAATTTCATAATTCTTAAAAAATAATCCAAAGAGTCAAACACTGGAATCGAAACCCTAAAAATCGAACCAAGTTAAAACTTAATTCTAAATAAGATCAAAAACGAGATTTCTTAATCTTGAGAAAACCTCAAAAACAAAATAGAAAATTCAACTATCAGTTGAATCAAATCAGTATGCCAATCAAATCATCTACCCGATTCCTAAAACACAAATCAAAACAATATATCCAAATAACGCTTGACAACGAAATGCTAAGATCTTAAAGCCCTCGGTGAATTTTAGAAGCAGAATTTTCAAATTTCACCAAAAGTCAAATTGAGTCAACTCATATCTCTAGACTCGATTAAATGATCCTGAGAACTGAGAACTGAAAACTATTAAATAATCACAAATAAAATGAGATAAATCATAGATATCGAACTAAGAATATAATACAGTTAAAACTCCAAAATTATATCTTATGAATAACTCAACAAAACCGGAAGTCAAACCGGAACCCTAAAAATCAACAAAGCTTACTACAAATCCTAGTATTTAAGATCCAGCAATCTTGCGCTCTTAAACCTTAAACAACGAAATGAAAATAATTATTGATAATAGTTCGTAATGATATATGGAAGCTTAAAAATATCAGATTCGCAAATTTCTAGTGTTCTTCGGATTCGAACGGGATCAGTTTTCAAAAATCGTGCCCTAGTACACCAGACGGCAAAAATATTCCGTTAATACCAATAGAATCATAAAAATATAAGGTTTTCAAAAATATCAGTTTTAGAATTTTTTGGTAGCAAAAAATTACAGATATATTATTTATACACGTATTTTTATTACTACTGGTATTTTAATTGTCTAGTTTACTATTCATAGTACTTTTGTACTATTCATTATTATTCCTCTATCTCTTCTTTTTCTTACTACATATTCTTATACCTATATACCTATTTCTTACAATTTTCTTTTCCCATAAAAATTCTACATCATATA
Organism: Combretum micranthum; assembly: GCA_024138025.1. Taxonomy (NCBI): domain Eukaryota; kingdom Viridiplantae; phylum Streptophyta; class Magnoliopsida; order Myrtales; family Combretaceae; genus Combretum; species Combretum micranthum. The sequence continues at coordinate 134,886 of JAMXBD010002169.1, read as the reverse complement.
TTATCAAACTTCTCTTACATTTTTCTTCTAAATTTAATTTTTAATCACTCCTCTTTCTCTCCTCCCATGCTTGTCGTCCACCTTCTCTCTTTCTCCTCTCAATTATTTTCTTTTTCAATTAATTTAATTATATCTAATTTTCACTCCAAAATTCTATAAATACCCCATTCATCCTTCATTCTTTCACATAATTCATTTCACTACCAAAACTTTCCCAAATCTCTCCACAAATCCTCTCTTCAAAATTTTTTCTCTACCAAAACTCTCTTAAACCAATTCTTCACAAAATCATTCCTTATACGCAAACTATCTACCACATATCACTACTCACATAATACCCCATTCATCTACCATCTTCATACCACATAAACACTTTAGGCAAACTTTTTCCAACCATTTATTTACCCATATCATGTAACTTAACATGACTATGATATTGTTTTGAAACCCATATGAGTAGTAAAAGCAACAACATGTTCATGTTTTGTTTTTGCACATGAACTTCCTATTTTATTATGTTGTTATGTTGATTTTATTGTTGTAATTTCTTATTCATATCTAACTAAATATATTTATGTATTTATATATAATCTTTAGAGCATGTAAGCTCAATTGTTATTTATTTAATTTCATGCTTTGCAATTTATTTATTTCATGCTATTTCTTTAAGACTAATCTTTCTAGTCTTAGACTTGTTCATATCAAGTCAAAACAGTCTTTTCTTTATTTTCTTTATTCATTTTGGGACTAGTCTATTCTTAGTCCCGGGATGCCTTGATGAAGCTAAGGCTCCCAATACTTGATCGAGATACCTTGATGAAGCTAAGGTTCTCAATTCTTGATATTTTTGTTATCTTGCTTATTACTTTTTGTTTCTAGTATTTTCTTTTATTCTTATTATTTTACATGCTCATAATACTTGCATCTACATAATGATATTGTCTCAATTAATTTAAAAGTAGAATTTTACTTTATTAAAGGAACTTAAAACTAAATTTTCTATTATGTGACTTATCATAAATAATGGAGTTATTATCAACAACATAGAAATAGAGTAATACAATTTTTCTCAAAGTTTTCTCAAATAACAAAGATAGCTTTACCAAGGAAACATAAGAAATAAATACTTTCTTTGTATATTATGGTAACCTATGTTTTAGTAAAATAATTTGTTATTATTCAAAGTTTTCACAAAAAAAAAAAAAAATTAAGATTGAACTCCTCTTCACTCCATAACAAAAATAAGAAACAAGCTAGTTTCCAAAGTTAAGATGAATTCAACCCATAACGTTATAAATCCACTTAGGAAAATAATAATTTTCAAGTTTCTAAAGAAGAAACTTATTTTCAAAGAATATAAGTAAGATAATATTAAAAACAAGAGATTTTATCAATAAAGAGGATTCTTTTCAAAGGAAATAAAAGAACAAGTTTTAGAAAACAAAAACTTATATTTTAAATAATAAATATAAGAAGACAAGACTCATTTTCTAAAACCATTCTAAATACAAATTTATAAAAAAAAAAAAAAAGTTTTCGACAACTTAATACACTTTTGATAAACTTTTATTGCTTATCACTAGAAGTAAAATTTATGAAAGACTAAAGTTAAAAGAAAATTTACTTGTTTTGGAAAAAGAAATGAAGAAAATAAAATAAGAATATACTCATTTATAATAACCTATGAAAATATAAAGTTATTTCAAAATACTTGAAAAGAAATTTGTCAAAGTTAAAGTTTTAATAACTCAAAATGAATTGTTTTATGAAATAAATTATTGAGACACTACCATTAGAAATTTTGCATATAAAGTGAGCTTATCTATATACTAATGGGATTTATCAATCATATATATATATATATATATTTTCATCAAAGGATTTTTTGAATGAAGTTGAGTTAGAATATTATTTCGCAAAATGTAAAAATATTCGTTTTAAATCTATACCCAATGTTTTAGGAACCCAAATGACCTTATATGACGAAAATAACATTAGAAATGGTTAGATCTTTTCGAATAGGTAGAAAACGGTATATTATATGCGAAATTCCGAGTTAAAATGAGCAAGTTATGGCTATTTTAAATTGGAATTTCATTCTATACGAATTTGACAAATATAGTGAAATAGAATTAGAAAGTTTAAAATAGAATTTATATGAAACACTCATCGTGGGTATTTCTTTTGTCTATGTGACGAAGGATACAAAATTACCTTTCCCGATGATTACTATGACTAAGAAGATCGCAAAATGAACGAGTGAATTATTCCTCTTAATTTTGTTATCTTGCTTGTGCTTGTAAAGTAGTAGCATTAGTATACTAAGGAAAGATAAAAATGGATATATATGGGGAATTCATGGATATGTATATATATGTGATTTTATGTTTATGCGTGAAATGAGAATTAAGAATATCGCAACTTCAAACTGTTTGTTTAAGTGTTTTTGTTTACTTACTTGTATGACTGCTTATTATTTGCTAAATTAATTGATCGCCCCCTAATAAACCTTAATAAGATTTGGCTTAAGAAAAATAAAACGCTCACGCATAGAGGGATACACCCCTAAGAATTGTAATTTACCATGTTTATGTTTTATGAATATAAATTGCGCTACTCTAATGCGTTCCCTTGGTTGTGATGTACGCCTTGTACATGATATGGAAACCCTTGCATGACTGAGGTAGTCATTCCTAGGCTTTAGTATTGTGTATGGTGGACTGCCACGTTTAAGGTACCCCTCTGGGCGTGACACATTCACATATATGCCTTCGATGATCTAAATTAAGCCATCACCAACCTTTAATCGAACCACTCACCATACCTAATCATCCCCTCAAAACCCAAATGCGATAAGCTCACCACCAAACTCATAGCAATCATCACTTGACCACTTAACGCTCCCTCTCTATCACACCATTGCGAAGCCCCTACAACTTAACCATTGAATACCACTAACCCAACACGTCAACTGCCAATCTCTAATCCCTCAACACCATGACTATAGAACACCAACCACCAATTAACCAAAGTTTGATATTAAGAGAGAACAAAAAAACAACCACAGTTCTTTTAACAGACCCAACCCGTTCTGCTTGTCTACTTGAAATCCGATCTACTTGAAGACCTACATTCGATCCAACCAAAGTGCTAAAGACTAGACCTTGATTCTTATTCTTTTGTTTACTTATATGATTCTTTCATATTTAGTTTTCACTAGTTTATTATTTACTTATTTATTACTTAAATTTTTGCTTCATTTTTTCAGATATTAAATGACACGTGTCGTGTAATCACCCTAATTTTACATAACCTAATAATTATTAAAAATATAATATAGAACCATGAAGCACTATAATTAAAGTCACAGAAATCACTCTCAATTTTTTTGAGAATTAAAATTATTAAAGTATAAACAAATAATGATTGATGATAAACCGATTGTTAAAGTAAATTTTAAAATCAGTTTCCTTAAGTTCAATAGTTAGAAAATAAATCATATATTTGTTAAAATAATAAAACAATAATTTTCCAATTGATCCTAATATTTTACAATCTCAAAATATCTTTGGAAAATTTATAAATACTAATTATTGAAATAAATAAATTCTTGGAACTGGATTCTACGACATGAATCAATAACTCAAAAAATAATTGTAGTTGACTTTAAATTTCGATTACAATGAAAGAAGATTAATTTCTAGAACTTATTAGTTATAAAAAGATAGCTTAAAGATAAATTATTAGAACTGTAAAATATGCAAAGAGATCAAAAACTGACAATACTAAAGAATCTAAACCCTAATTAAATATTTGAATTATACCAATATATTGGTTAGAAAAATCTAAGCCTATAGAGAATAAAATCCTAATTTTACCATTGTAACCCAAGAATCTTTATAACTAATAAAATAAACAGAATAGTAAATGTAAAATAAATATTAAAACTAGGACTAAACAAAAACTCTAGAATAAACCTATGAGTAATAATAATAGACTCATCTATAACTTAAAAACCCGAATAAAGAATTGTTTGATCCTAATAGATACCAAAGACAAGATTTCATATATTGCGTAGATAACTTAAGATATAGTTAAAAAATAGCTCTATATTTCAAAATCAATAAAAGGAAACTTCTTTATAGAGCTTATTAATTATAAAATAATAACCCAAATATGAACTGCTAGTATCATGAATACGCGATAGAAACAAAAACAGATCCATAACTAATAATCTAGACTTTAGGAAAATAATTGGATCGAACCATTGTTCTAGTTAGAAAATTATGAGCCTATAGGAACTAAAATCCTAACTTAGCTTACCCGACCTAGAAAACCTTAATTGTGTAAACTTTAAACTCAAAATGGAACTCAAAAGTAATCTAGAAAATTTGTAGAAACCTTATATGAAATTCTGGAGATAGAACTCTCGACTAACTGATATATTTGTACCTGTTTAATTTAATAAACTACCCTAAAACAAAAATAACTAATTATTTAAATAATATTATATGATTTTTTCCTTCATTTTCGGTGCACTTGACAAGGAATATATAGCTGAGATTTCTCAAATGTGCAACAGTCGAAACTCTTAAAATAACTTGCCAAAATTTACACCAAAACAAGTAAGTTGACTAAGAATAACCAATCAAAACTACCCACATAAGCAATACAATTAATGCAAAAGGAATAATGCAAAAACAATGATCCAAAAACAAATTGCATTTCGGTGGAGGAAACATCCTCTTTTTAGAAAAATTGTAAAAGCTGTTGTCTCCCCTTGTTTATATATATAATATTGACCCTTAAGGAGCTAACAAACAATCCTTAATGACACAAAAGAACAACTAAAACAATAACACAAAACACAGCTACAAAACAACAACATAAACTCCCTATATTAGTTCAAACAACAGCAAAAAAAAAACACAACACAAGCTCAATGATACAAAGCATAAAGATAAGATAAATTTGTTTGAGTTGGTTTAAGAATTAAACATTAGCTTAAACCATGTTCTTATTAACCTAGTTCATATCAAGCTTTAAGGGAAGGTTTAATACATCAAAATCAGCTTAAACAAGGTAATATCTCATCCTAAAACTCCATATAAGTATTATGATATATAGAAGCTAGGATGATTATAGGATGTTATATGTAATGATATATCACTTATAATACATGTGGAGTATGGAAAAACATATATAATATAAGAAAATTGAAATTCGAAACAGAGGAAAATGGGGAAGACAATGAACAATACCTACACCAGCATTGTATTGGCGGCTTAAACTAGAAGGCTGGTGATGTACCTAGATAGGCGGACGACCTTTAAGCCAGCCTTCACTGGAACATAAGCTACATAACTTTTCAAAACATGTAAAATTCAACAAACATTGGCGGCATAAAACATCTGCACCGGCAGCTATGTATAAACACTTGCAGCTTTGAGTTCGTGTAATCTAATTCAAAAGTTACATATAATTTTACATGTACACCGGCATTTCTAGGACCAATGCTGGCGGAGTTGGTGCCTACGTACATTGTAACGTTGGCGGCTTTTGAAACCATTGTTCCCTGGAGCTAAGACATGTAAAATTACACAAACACTGACATCCTAGGATTCAACACCAGTAGCACAGGATGTTGGCGTACGTGCGAAACTTCCCTAAAGAAGAATATGTCCGTATAACATATTATTATTATTATTATAACAACAACAACAACAGAAGATAAAATTTTATAAATAAATATAAATAATTTTAAGAATAATAAGCTTAAATAATTGTTAAAATGCTATATATTAATAACCAATTATAATTAAGAGATACTTTAGCTAAATTAAACAAAATAATTAGATTATAATAATTATCTAGTAAATATTTTGCATAAATAAATACAAAAGAATGAAAAATTAGAAATAATGTGATTTCCATAAATAACATATATAACTTCAAATGGAATCAAGAGAAACACGATGAAACTAAATGTTAGAAAATAAATATTAGCTACCATAAAGTGACCAAATTAACAAACGATATAAAAATAATAATGATGAAGACAATAAAGTACTAAAGTATTAAACACAAACTCTATAATTACTCGATGAAATAAAATTTAAGTTTAGTAAATACTTAATATATATTCAAGCTCTAAGAAAACTAAGAATATGTTAGAAAAACAACTAAAGAACTAAATACTAAACAAATAGAAAATTTCAATAAGATAGATAAGGTTGACAAATAAAGAAAATAATAAAATTCACAATTAACACGGACACTAACGAAAAAGGAACTTAAGTAAATTTAGAATAAAGAAACACCTAAAAATAAAATATAGATGTCGATTAAAATCAAGAAAAAAATGAAAATAAATAATAGATAACTAATATCAATTACCTTAAGGTAACTATACTAAAAAGACCATATAAATAGAAAAAGCTTAATAATAGAATTATCAATTACAACTCAAAATATTTTATAAATTTAGGAAGATTTATCTTATATGAAAATAAATTTTACAATTTTACTAAATGGATATAATTTATAAAGATCCTGACTAAATAACTAAAAATATATTAGAATTGATAATTAGGACTTGAAAGAATATCGTCAATACCATAAATATATAGATATATATTTATAATAGTATAGTAATAGATATTTGCTATCTTATTTTATAGGAAAAATAGAACATTTCTTGGACTTCCAATAGCCTATTACAACAATTAAGCTAGGACAATAGGTGAGTAACTTTGATTTTATCACATTGCTTGTGCTTGTAGTATAATTGCATTTATAATAATATTTAATCAACTTATATGCATGCGGGATTGGGTATAATGCATGATGATTGGTGTATGTTTGAATGCCAAATTATCATAATATAAGTGATAATTCTATTGTATGATAAATATTGAATAAAGCAGGTTGATAATTATCTGTGAATTGTATGATCACCTTGAACTTGATTAAAAACTACTGGTACCATAAATGAAAATGGACATGCATTGCATTATATGCACATATTGCATTTTAAAAGGAGTGATGAGCCCGCTCGTATTAGCATTTTGGCTCTCTGGTGACGGTCTAGTTTTTCTAGATGACATTTCCTAGTTCTTCCATGAGCACCTTTATTCTGTTCTGTTCCACGGGAACTAACTGGTATCAAAGGAATACTGCTTGTAGTATCGACATGAAATGGTTAATACTTAATGGTATTTCTTTGTTCCAAGGATAAGATAAATGTTTTAAAGTAATTTGTGAGTTTTTATATTACCCATTCTTTCTTGGTTCTGTGATTTTCATGGGTACGGTATATCGCTCTTCATGGCTTCCTTCCAATCCCGATGGGAGGGTGTAAATCTACATCCTGTTTGGATTTTGATTATCTAACTTGTACGTGCACATATGATTGATTGTCGCATGGCATACGCTTGTTAATTAAACTTGTTTGTTATTATTTGATGTGTGGTCTGGTCAAGTTATCTCACTGAGCCCGTGGTTCACTTACCCCCCAACAGTTTTTGTACAAGAATAATACTCCCAGAGATTGGGCTAAGAATATTGGAAGAGTACCTCTCCAACTAACTTTATTGAAGTTAGAAATAGGTTATCATGAACTTAGATTACAATATTGAGTAATTTGTACAAAGAGTGGGACTTTACATTTTGTAGAATTAAAACCTCATTTTTATTATTTGGTAGGGGATACCGATTCTCTGTGATTTTGGTAGAATGTGGAAAATTGGATTCTATAGTTGGACATCTATAATATTATATATAATATATATATATATTTAAGTAAAGATATATTAATAAATAAATAAAGTCTTGTAAACTTTGACTTGCAAGCGGTTCTCATATTACGTGCACACGTGGTATGATAACTTTAGATTAATCCTACTAGGCCCCCTTTTGAGACATGACATGTCGGGCTTAGATTAGATGTTTTTTCCATGTTATTGGATGGAGCTAACGGTGTTGGCTTGAGTATGATTCGAGTTCTTGAAAAGTTGGTCCAAGTATTAGATTGATCTTTTTAAAATATGGATAGTTAATTGCTTTTTTTCAAATAGTTCAGTTACCGAATAGGTCATTAACCCTTATTATATTAATTATAATAGAATAGTGGGGTATTGACACTTGTCCCATAAATCATAATTTATAACATTAGTACTCTTCCGTAAATTGTCATAATAATAAAGGTTAATATAAAAAATGATATCTAAATTTTGCAAAAAGTTTAATTAGGTACTTGAAGTTGGTTTTGAACAATTTGGTACCTAAACTTTTATGAAATGTTCGATCAAGTACTTAAAGTTTGGTTTTGACATTTTTGCTACTTGAAGGAAGTTTTTGCGTACCTTTTTCTTACCTGATTGAACTTGCTTTATGCAGGAAAAATATAAGCGAAAACTTATTTTAGGTATCAAATTGTCAAAACCAAACTTCATGTAGGAAAAATGTTTGCAAAAACTTGCTTTAGGTACCAAATTATTCAAAACTAGACTTTAAATACCTAATTGAACTATTTGTTTAGATACCATTTTTAACATTATCCCTAATAATAATAATAGTAACAACAAAAAGTGAGAAGATGTAAGGTCTTACATATATCCTATTATTTAACTACTGGTCCCCAATTTTAGAATCAAATGCTATCCTTTACCTTCTTAGAATCACTAGAATCGATAGAGTGCTTAATACTCTTTCAAACTTGTAAAAGTTCTATAAATTTTTATAATATTGTATTTCTATGGTGAAATTTTTTGTCAACCCATATAGTTCAATATTTCCACATCTTCAATATTTCCACATCATGTGAAAATATTGAACTAAAGGTTTTTAACTAAAGTCAACCATAGTTCTTTTAACAAACCTGACCTGCTTTCCTTGTTTACTCAAAATCAGATTCGCTTGAAGACCCACATTCGACCTGACCATAGTGTTAAAGACCGGCCTTAATTCTTATTCTTTTGTTTATTTATATGATTCTTTCATATTTAGTTTTTACTAGTTTATTTGCTTCATTTTTTTAAGGGCAAATGTCACAATATCGATACCTGAACTTTGACAAAATATGCAATTAGCTACTTGAACTTTTAATTTGATCAATTTGGTACTTGAACTTTGACATTGATCAATTTAGTACTTGAAAAAAAATTTCATGCATAAAAATGGTATCTCCGTTAAGTTCTTTGAGGTACTAAGTTGATCAATTCAAAGTTTTTAGGCACTAAATTGATCAATTTTAGAGTTTAGGTACCAAATTGATCAAATTAAAAGTTCAGGTAGCTAATTGCATATTTATACTTGACCAATTGTGACAGTACACCTTTTTTAAATATTAAATGACACTTTTTTATCTTTGATTGGATTTTTTTCCATGTTATTAAATGGAGCTAATGGTGTTAGCTCGAGTATAATTCGAGTCCTTGAAAAATTGGCACAAGTATTAAATTGAATTTTTTTTAAAATCTGGGTAGTTAATTGCTCTGTTTCAAAAAGTGCAATTACCAAAGAACTCATTAACCCTTACTAAATTAATTATAATAGAATAGTGGACTATTGACACTTGTCCCATAAATCATATTTTATAACATTAATACTCTTTCATAAATTGTCATAATGATAAAGATTAATGTCAAAAATGATATCTAAATTTTGAAAAAAGTTTAATTACGAACCTGAAGTTTGGTTTTGAACAATTTAGTATTTGAACTTTCGCAAAAAGTTCAATCAAGTGCTTGAAGTTTGGTTTTGATATTTTTGCTACTTGAAGAAATTTTTTGCCTACATTTTTCTTATTTGATTGAACTTACTTCAGGTAAGAAAAATATACGTGAAAACTTATTTCAGGTATCAAAATTGTCAAAACCAAACTTCATGTAGGAAAAATATTTGTAAAAATTTGCTTTAGGTATCAAATTATTCAAAACAAAACTTTAAATACCTAATTAAACTATTTGTTCAGGTACCATTTTTTGACATTATCCCTAATGATAATAATAATAACAAGAAACAAAAAGTGAGATGATGTAAGCTCTTAAATATATCCTACTATTTAACTACTGGTCCCCAGTTTTAGAATCAAATGCTATTCTTTACATTCTTAGAATTAGGGGTGTGCACAGTACGGTTTGGCTCGGTTTGCATCTCAAACCGAACCGCATCATATTTTACAATTCGGTTTTTTTTTAAATTCGAACCTAACCATATGGTTCAGTTCTAATTTTTTCAAACCGAAAAAAAAAAGGTTCGATACGGCTTCGTTTGCGGTATGAACAGTTTTTATTCATAAAATAAAAAAATATATTTTATAGAAAAACTTCAATTACATATTTTTTATCACTAATGTAAATATAAACAACAATATTTTAAATTAATTATTTACCAAATAAACACATAAAACTTATAGAATGAAAGGATTTCATCAATTATAAAATTATAATTGTGACTAGTGTTATTTTTCTGAAAATATCTTGAACTATAATGGTATACTAGACTTTATCCCAATATAAGACATAAAATTTAATTCGTTGTATGCTTTTAACTAACATATAACTAATTATATAAATCAATAAGTAACTAAATAATAAAATTAGATTAATTAGTAAGACAAATATAAAAAAATGTAGGAGTTAGAATACTAGAGGCTAAAATCTAAAATTTATCTTATTTGTAGACAACATAACAATTAAAACATATTATGAAAAATCAAATTTGATTCTAATGAATGATACATATCTAAGTCACAAATCTTAAAAACAACTAATGTTTTTTAAAATTAATTGCTTTTAAGATTTGTGACTTAGATATGTATCATTCATAAAACAATTAAGAGTAAAAATAATATATTAATTTTTTTTAATATATAAAACGGCTAGGTTCGGTTCATGGTCCTGAACCAAACCGCGAACCGAACCGTTTCAAAAAAGAACAAAAATTTCGGTTCAATTAGGTCCGATAGGGTCCGATTAACGGTTCGGTGGATTTTTTTTCACAGCCCAATTAGAAGAGTACTTAATACTCTTTAAAACTTGTAAATGTTCTATAAATTTTTATAAAATTGAATTTCCATGGTGAATTTTTTGTCAACCTACACAGTTCGATATTTCCACATCATTTGGTTTATTCAATATCTACCTCTTATGACACCCACTATAAGTTCGAAAATAGGTTGAGAGGCAGAAAAGAGAAACATGCAAACAAGACAGGAAAGAAAGGTTTCTTATTAATGATAATTAATAGGTTTAACTTTTGTTTTTTTTATTTTTTTTCTTTTTGATAGAAAGGAAAATACTGTTAAATATTTATTATTATTACTTACTAATTTTTCTGCTTTGGAACTATAACTTCTATATCTCAAATATAAATTCCATAAGGGGATAAGGTACAGAAAGTACATCTGTATCCTATCCTAATATAAATAAGTTTTGAAAACTTGTATACAAAATTTATCTGATCGAGTAGAATATTACAAGGCATTGGACAGACAATATAATAAGGTTATTGGTTAGGTTCTGACAAAGCCACTGGATTCCTTTTTCTTATTTCGCAAAAAAAAATCAAAATTAGATTACCTATTTACATGACATGACTACGTGGCTTACTACCCTCAATTCTTACACAAGACAATCAATCGAGTTACAACTGCAAGATGGAACTAGATTGTATACAGATAATTAGGGATGCATTTATCATAAATAAAAGAGATTAAATATAATACATATAATCAAAGGAAATTATCTAAAGAGTTGGAAATCTTTTCGATTTCCACTTCTTGATTTGTTGTTTCGTTTTCCTAATAAATTAGATAATGTAATGAATATTAAGGTAAAGACTAACAAGGTGAGATAAAAAAAGCAATTACAAGTTTATTGCAATTAATCTAAAACTTTTTGTAAAACAAATCACATGCTTTGATTTGAAGAACATAGGAAACAATTTATATATACATATACATATACATATACACATATAATATATTTTTAAAAGGTGTATCACGATGTCTTGCGCATGTAAATATTTCAATTGATAGAGGTTAATGGAAATATAATGAAAACCACTCTTTAGGAAAGAGTTGTTTTTACCATACTTGTCCTGATATATGAAAGTTAAAAATCCCGTTCTTTTTTTTATTTATATTTTTAATTTTTATATTTTTATTCTCATAAAAAAAATCCACATTAGTTAATAAGAAATTTTCAAGATATACTAATGGGAACTATCGATACACCAACTTGAATCATTATGGTCAAGTAAGAAACCTGATTAGATCCAGCAACAATATCTTGGAAGCATTTAGTCCTTTTCATTCTTGAAATTGACCCTTTGTATAGTTAGTTTCACTTTACACAATATTTTTCATTTATTTTGATCAAGAGCAAAATGGCTATACAAGGGTCGCATAGTTATATTTGTTAAAATTCAAGAGACTCAAATGTGCTATTATAGTGTTCATTTGAGAAAACGATAATTCATAATTTATAATATATTACTATTATATGAATTATTGCTAAATAAAATGATGAATAATAATTTATATCTCCTTATCAATAAATTACCTATCATAAATATTTTTATCTTAAAAATACACATATACAATTTATCTTCTCTTGTAATAAAAATAAGATATTACAAATATTTTACATTTTACTCTAATAATTATTTATTTTATTTTTATACTAAATGAGTATTATAATGAGTATTATAATAACCATCACAACTCTGTTAAATTCATGTTAAATTGGAATTCAATTCCCCTTTATTCCATAAGATGAAGGGTACCAGCCGTAAGTATTAGGGTATTAAGGATGGAGCAAATATAATAGGTGTATATGAAATTTACCAAAGAAAACAACTATATATGTATTCTTGGACTAATGCATCTTACTGGTAAGAGTACAAAGCTATCAGTTACATTTACCTCAAACTCATCAGAAGCGAAAACACAACACTTCCGATAAGCTTCCACACAAATAAATAAGGCTACCTAACAAATACCAAAGTGACTATCTAGGAATACATTACAACAGAGAATCTGCCTACGCTGTGTGTTGTCTACAGCCATTTTACTAGGTGAGACCATAAGAAGAGCAGGCCAAAGAATAAAGAATGAAGAGTATCCAAATACACAATATTCACATTGGCCTCGGGTCAGGTAAGGTAATGTGATGAATGCGTGAATCCCCAGAGCTGCAAGGATAATACACATGCATCAAGAAAGATTAACAGAATAACACAAGTATCACATGCCAAGTAAATAGTGTAAACTATACAGAAACAGTAACACTGCTTAAGTCTTTTTCCTACTAAATGGGATCAGCTATATAGATCTTTTTTTCAATGTAAGTTCGATTTAAGGAAAAGAAAAGATTTATAGTAAGAGTCCAAAAGAAGTATAGTTTGCTGGTCCAAATTCTATGGATGGATATTTCATGAGGATCTTGCATGCAACTACTAAGTATTTAAAAGAAACTATCAAAATGATTTCATTGTTTCTTTTCCATGGAAGTTCTTCTAATTTTTCTTGGTTTTTCACCAAATTCATATATATATTCTGCAGGTCTCTCTCTAACAAAGCAAGATCCTTCACGTTCACCTTCTTTCCCCTTATCTCCAAACCTGTTCCTGCTTCTGCTTTCAGATTTTTCTCGAAAGCATTAATATTGCCAAGGTCTTGAATTCCAATGGTATGAACACTAATTTTTTAATAACAAATGTCTAGATTAGCACCTCAGTCAGATTCTTAAATAGTGATATGTACTTTTTTCACTTCACTCAAGCTTCACAGAAAGTGGCCTCTGCACTTAATCTGGTTAACACATGGTGAGGGCATTGGCCATTTGATATACACCATAAACCTAATAAATGTTAGCAGCATTACTCTGAGTATGAGCTACTGATGTGTTCCTGACTATCAAAACTCCTCTTTCTACGGCTCCTTTAAGGCTGAAACAGCACCAATGGTAGTTACTGCTCTTCATGCTATATTGATTATTAAATACAGATGCCTAAGTAGGCAAAATCATCCAGTTGATCAAATAATTTGGTGCTGGGGAATTCTTCCAATCATCAGCAGATAATATTAACTCCTACTCAACATACTGCATGTCCACATTATCTAATACTTTATGATCATCCATATGACATTTTTATTTGTATTTTTTTTTTTTTCATTTCGTACTGAATGTTAGACTCAACCACTGGCTGAACTTAAGATGAGTCTTGCCCTTAGCTGTTCTCCTTATTTATGCATTAGCACCACTCTTCAGATTTCAAGGTTATCAACTACCTCAATAAGTATTAGTGTCTACAAAATCCAAGGTAAGGGGGTGCAACAAGAAGATACAGATTAAATGACGTGTCATAGAAACACTCAATTCTACTTGAGTATATAAGTTTATTGCTGCAGTGAAAAGCTGGAAGACAATATAGGGAATGAAAGAACTATCATAAAGCAGCAAAGCTTTAAACCTAGATAACACTTAACTACAGTTACCTCTACATTTTTCAGCTCAAACTCAGGGGAATGTGCCAAGCATGAGTTTCCAAATGTTTGGCAAGGTCCACTTGTTCCGTTTAACCTTTCAAAATAAATTGATAAAAACAGAAGACTCAGCAAACAAAAGATGTAGGTTGAGAAATAAATATAGAGTTATAGCACCCTCAGAAGTGACTTAGACTTACAAATCTCCATCTAAGCGTAGAGCAAAGTCACCACCACCACCCAATGCAAGCAGGTCATTCAAGCATATGTAATAGTACCTATTGGCACCTAAACAGATAACACATGAAAACCAACGTTTTTGATGAAATAGTTTGCAAAATGGCCAGTAATTTCATATGAAAACCTCTGTTGAGGTACATACCCTACATCAATCATGTGTTCACCAAATTTTACTATTCAGAAAAATATGTAGGGGTGTTGTAAAAGGTCCCAAGGGGTCTACTGCTTTATGACATGAATATGGTGTTCCTAAATTTTCTGAGAGAAAGATATATGACATTCGAAAAGGAGAGTGTTGTCTTGAATTTCTACCAATGTGGTCATTCAATGATAACGTATGCTTCATCCCTTTGTTCCCTCTACTTTGGTAAGTGATGTCAATGGATCACAAATTTTATCAAGATAATATCAAGAAAGCAGAGTTTGAAAGGCAGAATAGAGAGGTGCTCACCAGTTGGTCTAAATAATCTCGGCTCACCATACAAGGTTGTAAATACAAATGTTTGATTTGTACCCTATTTTCGACAAGGAAACACATCATTAACCATTGGATGCTCTAGACAATAAACCTAAAGAAATAATCATAATCATATGACTAAAGAACAAATTGGAAGATCGAATTCAATATAATGGCAGAGCAACTAAGCTCACCTGATATTTTCTTTTTGGTGTTGATTTTAAGGGGCAATCTAGCAACCCACCAAATACAGCTCCTTGCATGTCACCTACAATCTAGAGAACATAAAGAAAGACATGGAATTGTCATTCCTTGACAAGCATGATGGACAAACAAAGGTTGAAAGTGGAGATAAGAATAAGGCTAAAGAGCAATATACCAATAAACAAAGACCAGGAATGTCTGCGCTCTTCCGAATGAGTGTGCGAAGGGATATACCGTGTTTTAACGTACTGCCCTTCAGTTAAAAGTTTCTATCAAATACAATATCAAAAAAATGGAAGGCTGCCACCTACACCAGTAACCAATCTTTACAAGCTCACCTGTATAACAAGATCCATTGGCATCCCTTCACGAGATTTGGCAAGGAAGAATGCAAAAATTCATACAATTCTGGGGTAATGAAAAATGATTCATCCAGTAGATTACTTAAAGTCTTATCAGTACTGCTTGCATCTTCAAAGACGTCAGAATCACGTCCACTCTTTCTCGAGCCACTATGATCATCTTCCCACTTACCACACTTACCACATGAGGGTTTCCTACTCTCAGAGACTGGAGAACATTCCTTAAAAGCTTCAAGGCTTGATGGGCTGTCCTTGCTTTTACTCTTAGGAGATTGCTCTTCATGACCATTGATGTTTAGGTTTTTCCATTCAGGAATTCCATTACAATGCTCTAGAGCAACCTGTTTATATGATTGAGTATCCGGTCCATTCTTGTTTGACTTAAATCCATTTGACTTACAGGGGACGTGACATATGAGAAGATCGAGGTTAGAGATATTCCTTCTTTTGAATGCCCCTTGGCCTGTACATAGACAAAATTCATGTCAAAAATTGGAAATCTATACAATTCCCACTTCTTCACTGAGCACGGAAGAGATGCGAAAAGACACACTTACGAACTCCATCACACGAAACTTCTGTACCATGCTATACTTTTAACCCATAAAACTACATGAAAACAAGGAGATATGCATTACTTTCTTGTCCTACAGCAGCAAGCCAGGTTATTACTCACAGGAAGGAAGTAACTCATGCATGTCAAACTCACGGCCCATTCTCACCACATTCAGTGCTACTGACACCCAAGTTCAAACTCATACCTCGAAAAAACTAATTAAAGTTTGGTAAATCGGATTTGTTGTTGCTGCAACTATGCAACCAAATCAACCGACTCACGTTTTCCACTAAAATCTCTCGGTCACCAGACACTTAAAACAATCCAGAAAAACCTTTGCTTTACTTTCATCAACCCCTTCTTCTTCTTCTTCTCCTCCTTCCTAGGTCACCAGACACTTAAAACAATCCAAGAAAAGCCTTTGCTTTACTTTCATCAATCCCTTCTTCTTCTTCTTCTTCTTCTTCTCTTCTTCTACACATATATTATAGCAAACCAAGCACGCTACTAAGCTAAATTATACATTTTTCATGCATGTCACTATTGGATCACAACAGACTAGTCTTAATTCATAGAATCAATCAAGCTCAGCTCTGAAAGAATGAAACCCAGATCTCAATTCCATAACTAAATTAAAATAACACCCCAAAGACACAAATCAAACACAGAAATTGACATATAATAGAAAAGGAAAAAAGAAAAAACAGAGACCCAAAATTGGATTCATATAGAAGATCAAAACTTTAACATATTTGCAATAGAAAAAGAAAAAGAAATAAGGAAAAAAAAGGGGGCAGGAAGCTGACCTGAGGTTGTTTGGAATCATCATTGAATTGTGGAGATGATGATGAAGAAGAAGGCTTGGAAGAATCAGGGAAAAAACGAGAGAGCGTTCCTGTGACCCCTTTGATCATTATGCATTACTCACTACAAATCAGGTATGCATGTGTGTATATATGCATATATATTTAGGTAATTTATTTTGAATATACAAAGTAACAGTGTCAATTATTTATTACAAAATTGTAAAAGCCTTCGTGTTTGATTGGGGTCGGTTTTTATTTTTTATTATTTTTATTTTTACTTGAACTGTCTGTTTGGATTGAATATATGTGACGATTTTTATTAGTTCTATTAAAAAAAAGGAAAAGAAATAAGAAATAAAGAGTAGACGTGGGGAAAGAAATAATAAAAGGTAGAAGTGGAGCCGAGCAATCAAAGGAAAACAGGAGGATAGAGACAGGCTCTTAATCATTGTCCATTCGGCAAAAAAAAAAAAATTTAAATCATGTCCATGGAGAGAGAGGACGATCGGCACCTTCCTTGTTTGTTTTGCTGATTTGTTCTCTTTTGTTTGATGGGATGCTGGACAATGATTTTGGTCGTCCCAAAATTTAGTACGAGGGTATTTCTAAGGGTAAATGGATGATGATAACAACAAGGGTTAATGTTAGAATCGTACCTGAATTGTAATAAAATATATGATTAAATATTTAAATTTTAAAATTAATTAATTTATTAGCTCAAATTTGAAGTTTAAAAAATCTTAAAATTGATCAATTAAATATCTAAAAAACTTAATAAATATACTCCTAGTGTATATAAAAAGTATTTTAGATATTAAATTGATTAGTTTCAAAGTTTATGTACTAAATTAATCAATTTTAAAGTTTAGGTATTTGATTGCCTAATTTACTAAAGCTTAGGGATCGTTTTAATAATAATAAAGATTAATGTTATGAATGATACATGAATTTTGAAAAAATATATTATTAAGTATCTAAATTTTGAAATTGATCAATTTAGAACTGAAATAATTTTTTGTACACATCAATAGTATCTCTCAAGTTCTTTCAAGTATTAAATTGATTAAAAAGTTTAGGTATCTAATCATATATATTTTTCAAAGTTTAAGGATCACTTATAACATTATCTAGTAATAATAATATTAATAATAATGATTAAAAATCCAAAAGTACCGCAGTTTGTTGCATTTCAAAAAGTTCCAATTACAAATTTATATTAGTTCTACCTACAAATATGTATATATGCATATCGAAAACAAATTATATAACATATCTACGGATATTTCAAATGACAATATTAGCTACTCTTCACAAACTCCACAACATATGTTAAGCATTTCTAACATTCCAATCTCACAAGATGAGTGATCTGTAATATCTATACAAATGTTGTACAACTTGTTTTTGATATATATTTAGAGGTAAAACTAACATAGATTTATAATTGGACATTTTTTGAAATAGAATAGGTCTTACAATCCCAAACTCCACTACATAGTAACTCCAATATAAGTTAAGAATTCCTAATATTCCAATCTCACACTGATGAGTGGCTGATATTGTCATTTGTAATGTCTATACATATATGTACAACTTTTAAGTGGGCACTTTTTGAAATACAATAGGTGTTGCAATTTATTACAAGTCAAAATGGTATCTTCATGGCATAATTTTAGCCTTAATATTGAAATCGAGTTTTGAAGGCATAATTTTAGTACAAAGAAAACACGATTTCGAGTATGGTATTTCTTAATTTTTTTTTCAAATAAACATCTATTTTTTAAATTAAAAAATGGATTTTTTCCATTCAATGGTATTTTTTTATTAGATTTTTTATTTCCTATTCAGAATCTAGTGAGTATTTATTTACATTTTAAGAATAAAAAAATTATTATTAAGGTATTTTTAGTAGTATCATTTTAATTGATTTTATTATTTATCCACATCAAATCGGTATTTATTTAAAATCCGACATTTCAAAAATTTATTATCAGGGCATTTTAAATAGTATTTTTTTTATTAGGATTTTATTGTATCCATCGGAAGTAATATCTACTTAAAATCAAACATTTAATAGATTTAAATAAATGTCGAATTTTGGTACCCAACTTTATGGAAAAATACAATTAGCTATGTGAACTTTTAAAAGTTAAATTTAATACCTAATTGAACTTTTTGTGGCTACCTTTAGTACCTTATATAAAACCATTAACTCCGTCGTCTATGTAGACACACAACGCAATCACGGCACAGGTGGACAAAGATAAAATAAGAAAAATTATGGAGAGAGAGAGAAACTAAAATAAAAAGAAATAAGCTTAATCTAGCATCCACCAAGTTTAATCTTAAATAATTTTTCATGGAAGTTGCATGGACATGATAATTTCATTTATGAAACTCACAAATATACACGTAAATTACTCAAAAAAACTAAAAAATATAAAAATTGAAATTTAAACAAAATTTAAGTTTCTATTCACTCTTATTCAAATCTATCTAAAGAAAAAATGTCATGAGATAAGATTCGTGTGTAATTCCTCACAAGGAACATAAATACGTGATCAATTTCCATTAAAATTGGCCAATAATAGAAAAAAAAATTTACATTTTCTCTCTCTAGTGCCATAAATGAACTTAACTTCTCTCTCAAAAATATGTTTTTAAACACGAAATTGAAGTTTGAAACTAACATACTGGTTTCAATATTTTTCATTTTTGTAAAAACAAAATCTTTTACCTAGTTGGTTGAGAATCATTAGAATCTGCAACACCTAAATTAACTCATGTGAAGATGAATTTTATTTTATGGATTAACTGATTTGTTGGTAAACATGGTTTTGGTTTAGGTGGGTTGGGTTCGAAAGGTTTGAAATATGGTCATGGTTATTGTGTTCGTCTTCTTCTTCTTCTTTCTCCATATTTTTTTATTTTATCTTTATCCATGTGTCATGTGTCCACATAGGAAGACAGAGTTAACGGTATTATACGAGGTACCAAAAGTAGCACTATAGTTTAATTAAGTATAAAATTGAACTTTTAAAAGTTAAGATACCTAATTATTTTTCATCAAAATTCGAGTATCAAGTTCAACATTTACCCATAAATTTTTATGAGGGCATTCTAATTAATGTTGTCAAACCCATGCCTATTCGTCCATTTAACAGGAACTAGCCATTAAAAGAGCCTAGTCTACAAATGAGACTTAAATTAACATTTTTAAATGTGAGTCAATGAACCGAGCAATCTAACCATATCTCAAGCAACTTGGATGGATCTATCGGGTCTTATTACAACAAAATTCTTGGATTGTTGTATTAAAAGCCTAATAACAGGCCCATCCAAATAGGTGCAGCCGTAATAATTTTTACTTGGTAGCTTTGTTATGTTATACATAAAAATAGGTAGAGACCTAATGATTTTAATTGATAGCTTTGTCTTGTTATAATATAAACTTGGAATTAGCCTTCCACTATTCGGTGTGGGACAAGTTTATACCAAAAGCGCTAAATTGCAGCAAACTTAAACAAATTTTTTATGTCGATCACACCAACCTTTGGTTAATCTTTACTCTATCTAAATAATAGATTATACAATATATGTTTTAAAAATAAAATTAAAAAAAAATGTTAACAAAAGTAAGAGAATAATGACAACGAGGTAACTTAAAAAGATTGATGTATACCCAACAGACTTAAAAAGTTTGTGTTGGGAACCTGTAATGGAAATACAGTTTAGAAAAGTTGTTCAACCTTAATTTCTTTTATTTATTATTTATGATTCTTTTGTCATGAAACAACTCTACTCCATGATGAGAAAGAGGTCGGGCATTCAAGTTGAATAATGATAGACCACTAAATTTGTATTGTGTATGGCATTAAAAAAAAGAAGATGATCATGATCTTCATTGCCCAAATTGCACAAAAAGCATTAGGTGTTAGAACTAGTCCCCATTGGAAAGATTATCCAAAATATATAGTTTCTCTTCCAAGCCAGCCATAAAATGAATCAATGCCAAGGTAAGACTTCTTACACCATATGACCTTTGACGAAGGGAAAGGAAGGCCATGGTTCGTTAGAGTATTATAAGCACACTTAATTAAAAGGGATCTAGACGAAGCATTTACCCATATAAGCTTATTAGGAATAGAGGAATTGATTGTTATGTTTGAGGAATAATAAATGAGTCTTTGGAGCCTATGGGTAACGACCAAGAGTTGTCCTTTATTAAGGAACACATTATAGAGGTGAGTGGAAGACTGGAACTAGCCGTAGTTCCTGCGCTTATGTGAGTATCCAGCAAACTCGTTGATAGCTAATAATCTAACCATAAGGAGATACTCATTCAATCTCTAATCCCAACAAAACCAGTGATGTGCCACAACTCTAAGTTTGAGTAACTTACATCAAGTTCAAGAGTAAGAAGAAGGAAATTTTACTATGTAGAATTTGTGGCCTTTGAGGAAGATAGCATGGACCTAAGCAACCTATAATCCTTTAGAGCCACTTTTACACAAAACCTATATGGGTTTAAGCTGTGCAACCCTATTCCAACTGTCAATATTAGGGACACCTAAACCTCCTTAGCAGGGAGCAGGCTGCTTCCAATTTACTTTAGCTTTAGAGAAAATATTAGGTCTACCACTCCATAAAATAATTCCTCATTAAGCCTTCAATTGTCCTCAGTACTTCAATATGAAGAATGAAAACCAAAGCCCAAAATACTTTCTTGGAAAAAACGACAATTTTAATAAGTTGCAGTCTAGCCACATAACATAGGAATTTGGTGGTCTAAGAATTCAAGCGGTTGGTGATTCTTGCAACCAGTGAATCACAATCATTTCCTTATCTCGAAAGATATAAGAGGCACATCAGGAAATCTATAGGAAGGATATCCTCTTGGAAGCATATCAACATTGTTGAGAAAATTTCTACTTTTTAGCCCATGTGCATATGAACTAGAAAACTCCTCAAAGAAAGAAATGCTTGATGAAAACCAGCCATATCTCCATTTATATTAACAGAGAATCTAGAAGTAGATAACATTGATGAAGGAGGAGTCAAAAGTCGAAGGAAAATTCCTAACAACAAGAGCCCTCTCTAAGAAATCCCAATTTAAGGTATCATAAGCCTTCATATATATCAAATGTGGTTGTACATTAGGGATAACCTTTATTTGAGTAATACCCATTAGTAATCTCATGAGTAATAAAATATTATCCATTATCCTTTTACCTAGATGAAAGTTGATTTCACTTACCATTAAGAAAAGGAAGGACTTCTTTGAACCTAGTATTGGTTACTTTGAAATAGCTTTGTAGGTGACATTACAATAAGACATAGGCCTGAAATCCATTAAAGAAGATTTATTAGAAATCTTAGGGACTAGGGTTATGATGGTGATGTATACTTCTTTAAGTGGAGACCCGAAGATAAAAGCTCGTTAATACAAAGATGATTTCAGTCCCCATAATATGCCAAGTTGCTTTTAAAAAATTTGCAAAATACGCATCCAAACCTAGAGCCTTCCTATTTAGTTGGGAAGAGAATACAGATTTGACATCATCACTCGAGAAAGGAGAGTGAAGAAAATCTACTTGGCTATCAATTAATTATTAGTTGATGAGATTATCCAAATCAGTGGCCCTTCTGGTCGTAAAGAGTTAAGAGAAGTAATTTACAACTTCTCGTTATACTTCAAGATACCCTCTAGCCACGGATCCATCCTTTTTTTTTTTTTTTTTTGTAGAAACCTTATGGAATTCCTATTATATGGATTATGTCTAGTGTATGAGATGAATTCTTACTTGGTCCTTTCTTTTTGAGGTCACTTCCAAATTAAAAATTCTTAAAGGTGAATTAAAGAAATTAAACACTAGGGATTTCTCTTATATTTCTTCCAATGTCGAGTGGCCAAGGAAAAACCATGTGTTGTTGAATCAAGCATCACATGTGGTAAGACAAACCTAGTATCTGATGAAAAGTTTGCTTAACTCCTTTGTGGGGAAGACAAAAGGTAAGGGTAAAGTGGTTACTCGTTGCAGATTCCTCAAATTAACTTTTATAATAGGATTAATGTCAAATTTGGTACTTAAACTTTGCCAAAAAGTGCAATTAAGTACTAAACTTTCAAGTTTAACTTTAGTACCTATTTGAACTTTTTGAGGCTATTTTTGGTACCTCACTTAACAATATTCAAATTCGTTAATGCATGGACATACGAACCAATCACGACGTGACACATGTAAACTGACGTGACATTATAATTTAGTTTATTTTGCTATAATTAATATTATTTTATTATTTGAAAGAAGTTTAAACTTACATTCAAAAGCGCAAGCCCACACTTCTAGCCTACCTATATTGGCTAGCAATGCAAGCTTATAGTTCCTTCATAGTCTTTTCTTCCTCAATCATAGTTTGCTCTAATTTTATCTTATATACTAGTCCATTTTCCAAGAGTTTTACATGTGGAACTAATAACAAATAAAAAATCATTGATCATATGCACTCAAGTGTGTGTATGACCTACTCGGTGGTCCAACGAGCCAAAAAAAGAAACATTTCACACTTCCAAGATGATTTTGAAATATGTATAACTAACCCTTTCTCTACTCTTAAAGGCATCCAAGATATCTTTAACATCTTCCATATATAATTACCAAAAAGAAACAAGTATCTAAAATTAAAGATGTAAGAATAGTATTCTAAATGACAAAATCAGAGACATAAACAAAATGAAAAATGGAAGTCCAATGGAGATCCATTTGCAACAATTACGAATAGAACAATCGAATGTTCTAAGGGAACATCATGAGCAATGCAATAGAAGCGTAGTATCTATAAACAAAAAGACAATGTAACATGGAGCTTATAGCAAGTTTTACTAAAAAACATACATTGTCACTCAGCACAACCATTAGATACCCATGCTTTGGAAGCTTATTTATAGTTTCTTTCAAGCAAAAGAAAGCTTCACACATTACAAAGATAAGAACTTACACTAGAAAAAACATATTGGTACCAACTAGCATGTACAATTTAGAGATATTCACACTTCCCACAAACTTATTTACATTGTTGCCCTTGTACTTGACAAGTGATCTGTGTATAAACGAATCATTCAAGATGGAAGCTTACGATTTGGAAGATCAATGGATTGAATCTTTTTTATGTCGTCTGTTGTCACCTTGCATGACTCTAGTGTAAGAGACTTCAATTCTTTAGCATTTTTTAGATGATGCAAGCCATTGCTGGTGATACAGGAATTAAAGACACTTGGAGAGATATATCTAGTCAATCTGGAAATCAACTCCAATGTTTTGTCTGTCAAATTACAATTTTGTGATAAATAAACATGTCTCAGGGATGTAAGTACCTTGATGTTCTTCATACCGGCACCAATCAGTCATCTACCATATATTTCAAGAGAGTGTAGATTCTTTAAATTTCTGAGGTAGACAGTTCCGGAATCAGTGATGCGAGCTCCCAAAAGATCTATGTTTCAGTCTAGTCAAGCCAGTAAGAACTAAGAGTCCAGAATTAGTGATCTAGTGAGCATCTAGATTAAGCGACTTTAGAGAAGAAAGCCTAAATAATTTTCTTAAACCACCATTAGTAATAGTTGTGAAGGATATATTTATGCTCTCCAAATTTGTTAAACTATAAAGATGGTGGAGCCATTACTTCCAGCATTAGTATCAAACAATTCTAGAAATCTCAATGCTCGAAGGCCTCTCAAATGAACCAGGTCAGAATCTCAACTCGATAAGAATCAAAGTTTAAGCCTTCCAAATTTGTCAAACCTTTAATGTGTACTAGACATGAATCTAAAATGTCATTGAAGAGATAAGAGGAGAGGATCAATGGTTTTTGGTTTGTCATTAGTCTCACATGAAAAACTTTTCGGGAAATGGACTTTATATAACATAAAATTAGAGAAAACTATGATTAAAGAAGAAAATGCTATGAAGGCACTATGGGCTTGCATTGCTAGCTTATATTAATAGGCTAAAACTATAGGCTTAAGCTTGGATGTAAGTTTGAGACTTTCTTAAAAAAGAAAATAATATTAATTATAATAAAATAAAATAAATTTTAATGAAAAAATATATAAAATGTAATACTTTGCCATGTCAGAATGAAAATAAAATAAATAAATGTTAAGATATCACGTCAGTTGACACATGTCATGTCGTGATTGGTCTATGCGTCCACGTCATCAAAGAACCAAATTCAATATTAACCCTTTATAATACATTGAATACTGTATGCACGACCTTATAGGTGATTATTTATTAATAGATATTTATGTTGTATTTATGTATATTTTGTTAAGTATACATTTGGAGAGAAAATAATATTTTTATTTTATTATATTACATACTAGCCATTAAACAAGCCGACAATTCCCCTTCTCTTTTTTAAGGTACATGTTTATTGATTTAATGGCTAATAGACTGATTTATTCGACTATAGATTTAATTGTTAATGATAAATTCATTTTTTTTATAATTAAACTATAACTTATTTTTTAATTTTTTTTTTAATGTTCTCAATCACTAGTTGAATCCGGTTTAACCTCTTGTTCTCTTTCACATTCGTGGGTCAAACTCCAAGTCAAATTCTGGCAACATTGTTTTTAATAGTTTCTTTTTACTAGGTTGCTATTTCAAAATTTCAAATTATATAATCAACTTTTGGCCTTAATAAAAATTTATGCCTTAAATTTGCAAATCCCCTTTCCTCTACTTCATCCCACCTATCCTACTCTAAATTTTGATTAATTGACAAATAACTCCCAAAGTTAAAAATAACTCCTCTAAATTTTGATCGTTGTGCAAATCGATTGCAAATCTTCATCTTCGAATCAAGACTTCCTTATTCATTGATGAAAAACTAATTGCAGACCTTTATATTTAAATCAAGATGCCTATTTATTAAGAGTCACATGATGAAAATTGCAGTAGCTCAAATACAGTTAGGGCAAATGGCTAATACATGATGGCTACTGCCCCAGATTTTTCTTAGAGAAGATAATCTTGGGGGGAAAAAGAGCAATATTATTGTTCTTCTTAGTCTAAATAAAATTCAACATCCTTAGATTGCTAATTTATCAAATTTTGTGGGAGATTACATACAACATTAAAAAGTTCAAGGTTATGTGTGCACTTAGGTCAAACTTTAGAAGGATTATTTACAATATCTCTTTTTTTATATATATATATATATATATATATTCAACATCTAATCATAATCTATTTAAGATATAATATTTAAAAGATCTATCTGACCTAAATCTTACCTCTTCCTATTGCAAACTAATATTCGAAAATATTTATCCTATTTCTATCATATTAATAATGATCTTTACTAGGGAACGAGATTGAGACGACTATGAAATAAAAATACCGGAGGGGTGGTTTTATGCTAAGTTTTTCTTCTACTACTCAAAGATTGTTTAGGAAAGATTGTTAAAAAAGTGGTTGAGTTTTCTTAGAGGCAAAATGATACACCTTGAACTAAATAGATCCCTTGCTACACTAACATCTAAAAAGTAAAAAGGAAGAACAACCTTTGCACTACACTATATAAAAAAATTTACTAAAATCCGGGTCCATGGTTTAAATTCTCATTTAGATTAGTTGATTGGGTCGATGCATTCCGAGGTAGCATGCAACAAAAAAGGTTGTTATTTTGTAGGAATTTATACACTCATTTAACCTCAAGAGTGTTGCCCAAAAAAAAGGGTGAAAAACTACGAGTGTACATGAATGTTACCAAAATTGGATTTTACGAAACCTTATTTTACTCTTTTGATGAAGTTTTAGTAATCATAGATAATATTTTTTATTCTATTATTTTTTAGCACATAAACATTTAGAAGTATAAAGAATTTTGATATTTTTAGGGCTTTAATTTAAATAAATGATTTGCAATGTAGATCCACCGCAATATAGTATGATGGATTTCTGGTTGTTTATGATCAAAAAAAAATTATTAGAGTGGTATAATTAGGCTGTTTTGAAAAAATTGAGTGTTTATGACAGTCAAAATGAAAGTTTAATGGTTAGTATTTTATGTTTTTGAAAATAATGTAAAATCATAAAAGCAAAATGAGTTTGAGATTTTTCTAATGAAGACCATTTCGTGTAGCAATTGCATGGTGAAATGGTTACCTATTTTGTCCAAATGGTCATAGATTTATAAAATAAAACGGAGATATGAGGTAAATTATTGGTGCTATAGTGAATTAGCTCTTCTTCGTCTTCGTCTTCTTCTTCTTCTTCTTCTTCTTCTTCTTCTTCTTATATTAGTTTTGTATTTCTAGTTTTATATTCTATTGTCTTCTTTAATTTTTCTTGTTATATTATGTACTTTGAATATCATTAATGAAATTGAAATATTATATATATATATCGCAATATTTCTTTATTTTTTTTAATACTTCCTGTTTTAGTGCCAATTTTTATTTCGAATCTTCTAATTTTATTCTAGGTGCAACTAGTTAACCCATGGCATACAAACTTATTGAATTAAAATTAAGAAAAATTTTCCCTATTTTGTGACTTTTTAATTTTGCATGTAGTTTTCAAAATATATTATTATATATATATTATATATATTTCTCTTTTATGTTGGATCAGGAAAGCTAAAATCCCAGTTTAAGGTGCGACGTCTTAGTAGTATTAATGCGTACTTGTACATACAACAAAGTGAAATAGTTGACTTAGAGCTTACGAGGAGAATGATATATGACGCAATTATGCAATCCTAAAGGGACGTTTTTTAGCAGTGCATTGAGATTATTGTTGGTATAAAGAGTAATAAGGCTTGATAGTTTCTTTCCAACATATAAAAAGATGAGGAGGATTGACTGCTTCATTCAAACGTTTGAAGAGTTGGCAGTGAAAGTTAAGCAACTAGATAAGGAGTTCATGACGAGGTTGTTGAATGTAAGGAGAAAGTATATGCACGTTATAAAACAATCTATGAGGATATCATCGATTGAATTGTTAAAGGATAGTTACAAATATCATTCCCCATGATTACTTTACGTGCTTAGTATCCTAAAAGTTGGACGTTTTTAAATCTTTGAACTCCTAAAAAATTGTGATACTTCTTTAACATGAAATCCTACAAAAACTTGGAATTTCATTGTGTCAAGCCAAAATTTGATTTGACTAAGACCCTATTTGCTCAATTGAATATGGATAATAGACCAATTTCCACTCTCAAAGCCCTAATCTTAAAATAAAAATAAACACTTTAAGCACAAGAACTAACTTAAGAAATTTTAGTTTGATAGGCTTGAAACAAACACCATTAAAGTTGACCCAATCAATTTTAACATTTTTCTTAATGAATACTTGCATTTAGTAAGCCATCTAGATACTATCGGATTTAGAGAGTCAAAAGCAATTGAAAATTCCAAAAAGGTGTTGGCTAGTATAGTTGGAAATTTGTTTAACATTTATCATACTTGAGCATCTTTAGTGTGGTTGGAAAAAGATGAACTCATGTCACATTTGTTATATGGGAATAAAGTCGGAAATTGAATCGTTGTCCATGATTCTAGCTTTAACATGGAATTCCATTCCGTCCCTCACAAGATGGAATCGCGATTTCATTCTATCCCCGTTAATAATTACCATTACAAATACATTTTTATCTTCTTACACGTTTATTATTTACATTTATTATTACAATATATCATGTAAATTCCATTCATTCCATGATATATCCAAATAATGGAATATATTTATCATTTCACTACTCACCATTATTAATTCCTTTTATTTCAATCAATTCAATTCCAAACAATTCCTACATACCAAGCATAACATTGGAAGAGCAACTTATCATTTATTTGAATATGTATCTAAGGTATTCCAAAAATTTAATTTTTATAAATCGAGAGAAGTTAAGAGACCTATATTGGAAGAGATGGAAGATTTATTAATATGTTGGTTCAATTATTCCACTTATTAGGAAAGGTTTTCAATTAATAAATAAATAAATTCACCGTAGACGTTTACATAGGCATGATTTGTTCAAACAATGAAACACCCACTCATGGAGCAATTTTTTGGCAAGAAGAAAGGATATGCGTTGATCTCAAATTTTCATTCTCTTTCATGTCATGTGGGAATGTCGGTTGTCAACAAACCTATAGCTTGATTTTGATGATTATTCTTCTTTTGACTTTGGTCATCCATCTAAAAAGTTGGTTGCTATAAAAGATCAATTCCAAAAATTAGTTGCTATCCATCTCCTTTTATGTTGAATTTGCTTTTAGACATGGATACATATGAGACAACCAAATAAGAAGAAGAGCGGGCAAAAATGAAAAAAAAAAAAAATGAAGAGAGAGAGAGAAAGAAATTATTCAATCAAGAAGAGTTTGGCCCAAAATAAAAATCAAGAAGAGTATAATAATCATCGTTCCTTTGCTACGTTATGTTATTGACTACGGCTGATCTTCTTTTTTTCACTAAGTTATATGGAGCACTACTAAAAAATTTTAATTACATCAAACCCCTAATGCTTGGTATATGTATAATCCTCTAACATACATTAGATCTATTTTTATGCAAATTATTAGAGGTATCTAGGGTCTGTTTGTAAACATTTTTTTTAACTTTTTTTCTAACAAATTATTTATAAAGAATTAGATATATAAAAAAAAATTGATAATTTTCATTAAAAGATTAAAAGATAAAATATAAATATAAATCAGACATATTTACACATTGTTTTAAAAAGATATAGATATAGATATAGATAAAAAACAAATCCATAGTTACAAACTTATTGAGAGATGATTATGCAATTTTTTTAAACTTTACTTATTAGGAAGAAGGAATTTCACATAACAAAGAATACAAGTATAAATATTAATTTAATCAGAATAAAAAATTTTATTTAATAAACAAGCCTAACTGATTTTAATCGAGTTAAGTCTAGGCTTGTTTGGTGCACGTCCAGTTAAGCTTGAACTTTAGCTTTGAAATTTGAAGTCCAAAACTATATTGTTTTAAGTTGACTTGTTTGCAGGATGGATTAGATTTTATTTTCCCATTTCCTAATAATTGTAATATATAATAACTGGCAAAAAAAAAAAAAAAGACACATGCATATGCGTGACCACGTTAGGTTCTCCTTTTCTCTGAGTGTTGGCAAAGAAAACATTGGGTTCTCTTTTCCCTAGTAGTTATTATAGTGTTGGCAAAGGGGAAAAAATATATATTTATTATTATAAGAAACCAATAGAGCATCCATTGAAAGTCTTAAGTTTTAACACGATAAGAGTCAATGTCACGAAACTTGAAAGTCTTAAAGTTTTGACATGTTAAGAACCAATGTCGCGAAACTCGAACCGACCCAGCTAGAGATACATCAGCCCATACCTGAACCGAACCAGTCAGGCCCGCGTGACCCGCGGGTTTTGACCACCGGTCAACCGCGACAAGCCAAATGCAACTCTACTGAATTTTTCATGTATGACAAGTTGGGATTTCCGTAATCATACAAGTGCCGAGTGAGATTTTTCTGTGCTTTTAAGAACGTAAGAGGTTATGAACAAATGTGTAGTCTTTAGAAACACTGAAGTTTGGATTTTAATGCCTCTTTTAGGAATATTAAAAAAAAAATCAAATTTATGAAGGAATGAGCAATCTCTCAAACTGTGAAAAGTTGGATCTGTGTGTGTTTTTCCAGGAGTGGCAAGCTATGTATCTAAAATGGGATTTGGGATGTTTGAGAAGAAATGAAAAGAAAGTGAGGGACTGTTAGATTGGAATGACAAGTCATCTGACCATGGGAAGCATAAAAAGATTTTGTTTGTACTAAAAGTAATAAGGCGTTGTTTTCTTGAATTCAATTATTTATCAAGAAATAGACTAATGCATGAAAATTAACATTGTACTAAAACATCAAAAGTTTTTATATGTACAATTTTTTTTAACAAATTATTTATTAAGAAATGGATACAGATAAAAAAAAGTTAACAATTCTCATGAAAAGATCAAATATAGATACAAATCAGACTATTCACATATATCATTTCGATACAGATACGGATACAAATGAAAAACAGATCATCCAAACAGACCAATATTACCCTACAAACACTTATTGGATTCAAATATTACATTTTCAAAAGCATTTTTATGGCTTTTGAACAAATGTATGTATTCCAAATTTTTCATGATTAAAATAGTGTTAATATTATTTTTTTTTTAATATAAATGTCTTGTATTGATTTAATGTCTAATTGATAGGTTTGAAAACAAATATGGATTATAATTGAGTGATGTCATATACATTTTCTTTTATAATTAAAACATGACTTATGTTTTTACTTTTTATTGAACCCGATTTAACCTTGGTTTGACCCCTCAACCCTTAACCCCCTTGCATGCCTATAGCCCACAACATTGGTAAGAACAATTATTTTGTTTCATTGAAGATAAACACACGTCAATAAGGCTATGCAATTAAGGTTAGATGGAACAATCCGACCCAATCCATTTTAACATGTCAGTTAAATGGGCCTACAAATTTTAACCCATTTATTAAAGGGGCCAAAATTTGTTGATCCTAATGCAACTTGCATAGGCTAGTAAGTTAAATGAGCTAACCCACTAATTCAACCCATTTAACCTATTTGTATATTTTTATGGGCTAAACAATCAAATTCAACCCGTCTAACCTTTTTTTTTTTTAAGTGAGATACATAGGCTAACCTATCAATCCACTAATAATAAACTAGATTTAAAAATGAAATAAAATAAAATCATTTAAATTTAAGGGAAAAATAGAAATCATTATTATTTTGTTGAAATGCAACCTGGCGGGTCGTCGTAGGGTACCTAACCAGTCCAACCCAGTAAAAACTTTATAAGGTTTCATCTTATAAGATATCAGGTCAGGTGGGCAATCATATTGTGATCTCTCTCTCGTACATGCTTACGTACTTGGTCATGCACAAATCTAAATGTAATAAGGGTAAGCTTTTGTTGCTTTTTTTTCCCCATTTATTTCCCTTAAAATAGTTTTGCTAGTAAGTGCAATAGAGACATTTGCATTTGATTTTTACCAGAATAACTTGCTGAAGTCTCTCTAGTGTGAATCATGATGACCATTGCCACTACCATCATCTTTTTTAGATGATGGTTTGGGTCTCTAGTCATCATATCTTATATATATTTTAGAGTTAATAGTATTAAATGCAGGGGCAAAAGTAGAAGAATTTAGGCAAATACCATAATTGTTTAAGAGCTTATAAGTGGGAGATTTTGGCATATTATAACACGTTTGGAGAGCCAATTATGGGTAACAAACAGTAAATTTAATTGAGAAACCAAGTAATGCCCTTGAGAGTGTTGTTTACAATATTGTTGAAAGATACTATTATATTATATTTGTGTGGCTCCTAGTGAACATCAATTTAGTGATCAATAATATGGTATGTTAAGTCCTCGAATGGAGACATTGTGGGCTGTAGAGAGTAAGGAGAGGTTTGAACTTCACATTAAATCCATACTTGAAATCTCTATCCGTAATGCCCCTAATCTAAAGGCATTATCAGCCAGCCACGCGTCCTTACTAGAATAGACACGCTAAGGCTATATATTTCTAAAACCACAAACATTTATTTCCAATATCAGCAAATACTCACATATAGGGTAACTTTTAAAACTTTTCATATCAAATTCAATGTTCTCATCTCATAAACTAGCATAACTAAATACCCAATCTAAAACATAATAAAGAAATCCTTACATATAAAAGTCCCCAAAAGAAAACTAACTCATAATATGTTTCTTCTTCTTAAATTTTTAATAACTAATTTCAAATGTCAGTTGGATGGTCATAACCGCTATCGCTCTCCCCATCATCGATGAATACGTCATAGCCCATCAAGTCATAAATAATAGAATCTTCACCTGTACCTATGGGAAAAATAAGGATTGCGCAAAAATGCCCAGTACACCAAACCGTAAACACATGCACATGATCATGCAACACAATATCACATACAACTTAGATTCTAATGAAGCAAGCACAAATTGTTATCTTTTCATTAGCCTGCAAACAATACAGTTTAGGACTATTGATTACTAATCCTAAACCTAGAGTAACTCATAACCCCGATAAAAACCATTGTATAGATAGGATATACATATATAATCGCGTTCCACAATTAAGCTAGTAACGACCCGTAATCTACCAGAATCATCTCCAGGTGTAGCTCCACTCGGAACAACACAGCACAAGGATCATCAGGTTGCCAGCGTTGGTATCACACTACTATCATGGTCCTTACTAACCGCAGCCAAGCACAAGCAACATTCGATTCAATTAAATTCCGATAATCATTAATTCAGGTTTATAACAACTAACCCTACAAGCACATACAATCAAACATGGTAAGGTCGTACCTAGATTTGCTTTCAATCCAAATCTCTCGAATAGTAACTATTAACAGAGTAGAAACCCTAATCTCACAATACTCCTGTTTAACAATATATATATTGCAATAAATTCCAATTGTAACAACAATATCAAACCTTAACCCTAATTCTATAAACCTAATCGAAGATCAACACATTTGTTTATCCCATTTGCACTTCACAGAAACCCTTTTCCCAATTTCTCTAGAGTTCTTAATGATCTCCAAAATTCTCTTCACAACACATACTATATATAAAATCCTTTATGAGCAAAACGACTACGAAAGTTCATAACTTATATCTACAGAGATAGAACGGGTCCATACTTACCTAAAACTCGCAGATTTTGCTTGCAACAAAACCCTAATTCGTTCATTAAATCTCCTGTCACAAGTAATTTACTATCGCTATAATTATATTCCTATAATCTATTGATCTCAGAAACTACGAGACTTTGATATGGATCTTACATTTACTTTGATTTGAAACTGAAACTCTCAAAATCCTCTTTAGGTTTTTCTCAAATAGATTCTTGAATCTCCTTTAATCGTATACAAAACTAGAATTAGATTTGTCTATCTAAGGAAAGGAATTGACGAAGACCAAGATTAGACCCACATACCTTGAGTTTGGTTGAAGAAGAAGTGTGGGGAAATCGAAGGTCTAAGGGTCTATTTATAGAGAGAGTTGGCTTTGGAAAAATACAACCCTAGCTTAGGAAAAATGCGGACATAAGCCAGCCTTTACGCCAGCGGCTTAGTTACCTACGCCGGCAGCTTATATGGGTATGTCGGCGGCCTTTAGTCTGGTGTAAGGACAATTTCCTCATCCATTCTTCGAAGCTTCAATGCCGGAGTTTAGGTCGTCATCCATTGTTTCTAGGTCGGCGGGTTAAGATTAAAGGCTGGCAGCTTAGATCCGGCCTAAGCTAAATTCATCCATCATTCACATGTGACTTCCTCGTGTCTAGTTCGGTCCATTCAAGGACAAAATACCCTTTTAACAACATTATATTACATATATACCCTTCATTATGAATTATTTATTTGTACTTTACATATCTTCCCTCCTAAAAGAAACTTTCATCCCCGAAAGTTACCTAATTCATTGAAAAGCTCAAGGTACATGGCTTGCATCTCCTCTTCTAACTCCCAAGTCGCCTCCCGTTCGGTTTGATTCGTCCATTAAACCTTCATATACTTAATCATGCGTCTCCTCAATATCTTTTCTTTCGTATCCAAGATTCTCATGGGCTTTTCTCGAGTAGATAGATTAGCTTGAACTTTCAACGGTTCCAAAGCTACAATTTGATCAGGGTCTTGTATATATTTCCTCAATAGGGATACGTGAAATATGTTGTGCACTCCTTCCAGACTCGGCGGCAATACTAGTCTGTATGCCATATCTCCACTCCGTTCCAGAATCTTAAATGATCCAACATATGTGGGATTCAACTTGCCTCTCATACCAAATCTAACAACACCCTTCGTCGAGGATATCTTAAGTAGCACGTGTTCTCCTATCTAAAATTCCAACGGTCTTCTTTGTTTATCCGCATAGTTTTCTATTGGCACTAAGCAGTTTGTAATTTCTGTTTAATTACCTTAACTTTGTCAACAACATCCTATACTAACTCAGGTCCTAGAATCTGTCTTTCACCTACTTCGTCCCAATGAATCGGTGATCGACACTTTCTTCCATGTAAAGCTTCATAGGGTGACATCCCTATTGATGATTGATAACTGTTGTTGCAGGCAAATTCCACCAACAGTAGGTGTTCATCCCAGCTTCCCTTAAAGTCCAAGACACAAGCTCTTAACACATCTTCAAGAATCTGGATGGTACGTTCAGACTGCCTGTCTGTCTGAGGATGACAAGCAATACTGAAGACCATTTTAGTATCTAAAGCTTTATGTAAACTTTTCTAGAATCTTCCTACAAACTTGGTGTCTTCGTCTGACACAATGGTCACTGGAATTCCATGTAGCCTCACGATCTCTTTAATATATAACTATGCTAATAGATCCAATCGATAACCAGTTTTAATTGGTATAATCGGGCTACTTTGGTAAGTCTGTCAACAATAACCTATACCGAATCAAACTTCCCTTTAGTCTTGGGTAAAGTCGTGACAAAATCCATATTAATGTGTTCCCACTTCCACTAGGGTATAGGAAAAGGCTTCAATTCACCGGCTGGTCATCTATGCTCTATGTTGATCATCTGGCACGTGTGACACTTCGATACATACTCAGCAATCTCCTTTTTGATATTATTCCACCAATATAGTTTCTTTAAGTCCTGGTACATCTTGTTACCTCCTGGATGGATGGAATAACTCGAATAATGAGCTTCCTTCAACAAATCTCTCTTAATCTCTCCTTGCTCCGGTATACACAGTCTTCCCTTGTATCTCATGATACCTTCTCCATCAATATAGAATTCAGGGGCTCTTCCAATTTCCATTCTTCTCCTTATCTCCAATATGCTCGGATCATCCACTTGACTTGCTTTAATTCTGTCGACGAATGTAGGCTAAATATGCAACCTTGCCAATCATGCACTTACTTTTTGGGTCACTATTTCCAAGTCTAATTTCCTCATATCATCTAGCAAGTGACGCTTAGAAGGGATCATAGCTGCTAAATTCTCATTCCTCTTCCTACGTAAGGCATCTGCTACGACATTGGCCTTTCCAGGGTGGTATTGGATATCCACGTCGTAGTCTTTGATTAGTTCTAACCACCTTCTTTGCCTCATGTTTAGATCTCTCTAGGTGAAAATGTACTTCAAGCTCTTATGATCCGTGAATATTTTGCAGTTTTCACCATACAAATAATGTCTCCACAATTCCAATGCATGAACTATGGCTGCCAGTTCCAAGTCATGAGTGGAATAATTTCTTTCACACAGCTTTAACTGTCTAGATGCATATGAAATAACTCTTCCACCTTGCATCAAAACATAACCAAGGCCTTGTATAGAAGCATCACTATAAATAGTGTACTCCTCTCCACTCATTGGCAAAGCTAAAACCGGTGCAGACACTAATTTCACTTTCAACTATCAGAAGCTACTCTCACAATTTTCATCCCAAACATACTTCACTCCTTTCTACGTCAATCTTGTCAAAGGATTTGTAAATTTAGAGAAGTCCTCAACAAATCTCCGATAATACCCTGCCATCCCTAGGAAACTTCTAATCTCAGGTACGATCTTAGCAGTCAGCCAATCAACCATAACTTTCCATTCCTGTCTACAGTATGTCCTAAGAATGACACTTATTCCAGCCAAAACTCACACTTAGTGAATTTAGCATACAACCTTTCTTCTCTTAGTCTACTCAAGACCAATCGAAGATGTTCTTCATGTTCTTTCTCAGCCTTTGGATACACCAGAATTTCGTCAATGGACTTTACAACAAAAGAGTCTAGATAATCCATAAAGAATCTGTTCATGAGATCCATAAATACCATGGGTGCATTTGTAAGACTGAAGGGCATAACTACAAACACATAATGCCCATATCTAGTTCTGAAAGCTGTCTTCGGAATATCTTCCGCCTTAATTCGCAATTGATGATACCTCGACCTTAAATCAATCTTGGAGAACACCCGTGCTCCTGCCAACTGATCGAATAAGTCGTCTATTCTAGGCAGCAGATACTTATTCTTAATCACCACCAAGTTCAATTCTCGGTAGTCAATGCACAATCTCATGCTCTCGTCTTTCTTTTTCATAAATAACACTGGCGCTCCCTAAGGCGATACACTCAGTCTAATAAATTTCTTCTTGAGCAAGTCCTCCAATTGAACCTTTAATTCTGCCAACTCATTCGGAGCCATACGGTATGGTGCTTTAGACTTAGGCATGGTACCTGGCACCAAATCAATAGTGAACTCGACCTCTCTTTCATGCGGTAATCCGGGTAAATCTTCTTGAAATACATCTAGATACTCTCTCACAACCGATATTCTTGTAGGATCATTCCTTGATTCATCTCCTAATATCATAGCTGCCACTGCTAATACTGGCTTCTCCTACAACTCGTATGTGGGTAAAGTTGCAGGTCTTTGTACTTCAAGTTTATATGCAAATTTATCTCCATCTAAACTAAACTCCACAACTAGATTTTTGCAATCAATTATTGCCTGGTGTTTCATGAACCAGTCTACTCCTAAGATTACATCAAAATCGATCATGTCCATCACCATAAGATCTGCAGGTAAATACCTACCTTCTATTTCTATGTTCACATCTCTACATATTCTATTGAGCAAGGATATACTCCCTAAAGGAGAATTTACAGTAAAACATCTAGACATGAATTCAATATTCACTCCACATACATATGTAAAAACTTAGATATACATGAGAAGCTCGTACCAGTATCAAATAATACATATGCATTATTCCCGACGATAGATAGCATACCAGCTATGGTGTCCATACTAGAAGTGTCTCTATGTTGTAGTGAATAAATCTTAGCGAGTGCTCTTTATTCTTGACCCTGAGGTCTACCCACTAGGGCTCCTGAAATTACCTGCCTACCTAGCTCTTTACAATCCATGACCTTATGCCTTCTTTGTCCACATTTAAAGCAGAAAATAGGTGGATCTCCTGATCGCTCGGTGCAGAATCTCTAACTATGCCCTACCTTTCCACAGTTGAAGCATGCACTATCGAGCCATTTGCAGTCTTTCACATCATAGGGTCCCCAACATTTAAGGTATTTCTTATTAGAACTTGGGACCAAGGATCTTACTTGTTGGGCGAAAGGTCTTTTTCCTCTATCTTGAGCAATAATTGAAACAGCCGGCCTCTTACCTAAATAAACCTGACTCCTCGAGTCCTCCCTTCCCTTAATCCTCTTTAACCCCTACTCAACTAGCTTTGCCATGTTGACTATAGACGAGCAGCTGGTCAACTCCATCAATTTAACCTGATGTTGAATCTCCGATTCTAACCCAGTGATGAACTTACTCATCTAAGCATCTCGCTTTCTCTTA
Organism: Combretum micranthum; assembly: GCA_024138025.1. Lineage (NCBI taxonomy): Eukaryota > Viridiplantae > Streptophyta > Magnoliopsida > Myrtales > Combretaceae > Combretum > Combretum micranthum. The sequence goes on along the minus strand of JAMXBD010002169.1, from coordinate 96,307 downwards.
GTGGCTTGGGGAGAAACCTCTTTAACCTATTCAATTCTGCTTCATACTCTTCAACAGTCAGCTTGCCTTGTTGCAAAGTATAGTATTCATGCATCATCTTTTATCTGACACTATCTGAGAAGAACTCCCTATAGAAAGCTTGCTAAAACATGTTCCATGCGATTGCTCCTGGCAAGTGCCTCTTGGTGCTTAGCTACCCGTTGTTTGCTCTCCCAATCAGAAGGTAGGATGCATATGCCACTTTCTTTTGTTCAGGAATGTCTAATGCAGTGAAAGTCTTTTCCACCTCCTCCATCCATAATTGTGCCTCTAGGGGTTTTCCAGGTGTCAGCTCAAACTTGTGCACTAGATCCACAAATATATTTAAGCTCAGAACATTAGCGTACCTCGCCCTATTCCCTCCATTACCGTTCATTCTTTGGGTATCCTACCTCCAAGCTTCATTATTTTCTTGGATCACTTGCATGTTATCTCTCATGTTTTGTTGTTGTTGGGTGACTACTCCCTATAGGGCATTTACCGCTTGCATCAGTTGGGCAGCATCAATAGGCACTTGCTGTCCCATAGGTGGGACTGGTGGTGGCGAAGGTAGGGGTAAATCCTTCCACTTGTTTCAAAGGTGCTTGATTCGAAGGTGATTGTTCCTCTTCACCAGTTTTACAGGAACCAACATCAGGGGCTCTTCTATGTTGAGGCATTCTAGACAAGGATATCATCTATGAGATTAAGAACTCAAAGATCATATTACTTAAAAAAAAACTATATAAAAACATCATAACATAAAATTAACATCTCCAACTATTCCTACCCCTCAAAACCAATGCTCACCGTCCTAAGGAGTCATAACTTAAATCTATTGATCAAAAACCTATTGCTCTAATACCACTTTTTGTAACGCCTTAACCTAAAAGCGTTATCAGCCTGCCACATGTCTTTACTAGAATAGACACACTAAAGCTATATATTTCTAAAAACTACAAACATGTATTTCCAATATCACCAAATACTTACATATAAGGTAACTTTTAAAACTTTTTATATCAAATTAAATGTCCTTATCTCATAAACCAGCATAACTAAATATCCAATCTAAAACATAATAAAGAAATCCTTACAAATAAAAGTCCCTAAAAGAAAACTAACTAACTCATAATATGTTTCTTCTTCTCAAATTTCTAATAAATAATTTCAAATGTCAGTCGAATGGTCATAACCGCTATCGTTCTTCTCATCATCGATGAATACATCGTAGCCCATCAAGTCATAAATAATAGAATCTTCACCTGTACCTTTGGGAAAAATAAGAACTGAGCGAAAACACCCAGTATGCCAACCGAAAACACATGCACATGGTCATGCAACACAATATCACATACAACTTAGATTCTAATGCAGCAAGCACAAATTGTTATCTTTTCATTAGCCTGCAAACAATACAGTTTAGGACTATTGATCACTAATCTTAAACCTGGAGTATCTCATGACCCTGATGAAAACCATAGTATAAATAGTATATATATATGTATATAATTGCGTTCCATAATTCAGCTGGTAACGACTCCTAATCTACCGGAATCATCTCCAGGTGCAGCTCCACCGGGGACAACGCGACACAAGGATCATCAGGTTGCCAGCATTAGTATCATAGTACTGTCGTGGTCTTTACTAACCGTAACCAAGCATAAGCAACACTTGATTTAATTAAAGTCCGATAATCATTAATTTAGGTTTATAACAACTAATCCTACAAGCACATACAATCAAACATGGTAAGGTCGTATCTAGATTTGCTTTCAATCCAAATCTCTCGAACAATAACTATTAATAGAGTAGGAACCCTAATCCCACAATACTCTGTTTAACAATATATATATATATATATATATATATATATTGTAATCAATTCCAATTGTAATAACAATATCAAACCCTAACCCTAATTCTATAAACCTAATCGAAGATCAACACACCCGTTTATCTCGTTTGTACTTCACAAAAATCCTTTTCATAATTTCTCCAAAGTTCTTAAGCATCTCCAAAATTCTCTTCACAACACATACATATATAAAATCCTTTATGAGCGAAACAACTACGAAAATTCATAACTTTATATCTATAGATATAGAACGGGTTCATACTTACTTAGAATTCGCAGATCCTGCTGGCAATAGAACCTTAATTCATTCAGTAAATCTCCTATCATAAGTAATTTACTATCGCTATATTCATATTCCTATAATCTATTAATCTCAAAAACTATGAGACTTTGATATAGATCTTACCTTTACTTTGAATTGAAATCAAAGTCAGCTTTAAGGTTTTCTTCAATAGATTCCCGAATCTCCTTCAATCATATACAAAACTAGAATTAGATTTATCTATCTAAGGAAAGGAATTGAAAAAGCCAAGATTAAACCCACATACCTTGAGTTTGACTGAAGAAGAAGTGTAGGGAAATCAAAGGTCTAAGGGTCTATTTATAGAGAAAGTTAGCTTTGGAAAAACACAACCCTAGCTTAGGAAAAATGCGCACATAGGCCTGCCTTTACGCCGGCGGCTTAGGTACCTATGCCGATGGCTTATATGGGTATGTCGACAGCCTTTAGTCCGGCGTAGGGACAATTTCCTCATTCATTCTTCGAAGCTTCAATGCCGGAGTTTAGGCCATCATCTATTGTTTCTAGGCTAGCGGCTTAGATGCTGGCCTAAGCCAAATTCGTTCGATCATTTGCATGTGACTTTCTCGTGTCCAATTCGGTCTATTCAAGGACAAAAATACCCTGTCAACAACATTATATTACATATATACCCTTCATTATGAATTTTTTATTTGTACTTTACACTATCGCTATCTCTTTACATTTAAAGAACTTTATTGCTTATTCTTTTATCTTGCCAGTACTACTTAATTTGCTATTTCAAAATTAAAATAAGAAAATTTAAATAAAATTGTGTCTAAACCTAATTTACCCTCTCTCTTATGTTTAATTTTTCATTTAGTAATAGAAGTAATCTTTAATCATTTTCTTATTTGTATAATAGAGTTAAGATCATAACAACTAATATACTAAACTTTCTATAGGATAAAGTAGTAAATAGGCTAACACTCTTAATTGGTAGTAATTATCTATATTGGAAATGTAAAATCAAAATTTTTCTAAACGCTTAAATAAGCTCTTGTGGAGTGTTATTGAGGATGATCCAATCAAAATAGAAGGAAAAGAAGAGTAAAATTATACTAAGGTGGAATGGGATAATGAACATCTTACATTATACATAAAGAAAATCATTTTATTAAATTATGTACAAGCACTAGATCTAAGCAAATTTAGGATGAAAACACAATGCACATATGAACAAACTTTTAAAGTGATGGATAAAAAAATAATCTCATTATGTGGTGATTTCAAAAATTTCAAATGAAGTCCAATGATTCAGTTGGTGTAACATTGTAAATAAATTAATGGTTTTTGGCAAAAACTTTATTGATGTTAAGCTTAATTCTAAAAATGTTTTGTCTTATCAAGAGATTGGAGAGACAAGAGGATTGCTACTGAAGAAGCACATGACATAAGCACTCCCTCCAAAGAACAACTCTTTGGCATACTCAAAATGCATGAAATGAGTAAGAGATAAGGAAAGAAATCCAACAAGAAGTCATGGACCTAAAGGCTACAAGCTCTAACTTAAGTAATAAAGAGACTGATGATGATGACGAGCTTACATTAATGATTAATAGTTTCAAAAAGTTTATGAAGTTTAACCAAAAACTAAAAAGAAAGGATAAGTTTCAAATTCAAAATGAAGAAAAAAAGATGTGTTCATATGCTTCAGATGCCATAAACTAGGACAATCCAACAATATTGTCTCATGCTCAAGAAGATATAAAAAAAAAAAAAAGAAAGAAAAAAAGTACTCATAACCACTTAGAGCAATTGATAAGTGTTAAAAGACCCTTACTATTTGTATTGAATTGATATTATATTATATGAATTTTATATAATTTATTAAAGAAAAGGATACTTAGTTGGTTAAAATGTTAATTTCAGGAACAAAATAGAACAAAGAGCTTAATGAAGACATTTAGATGAGTTAAAGGACATATTGATGAAGAATTAGGCAAAGTAAAGATTAAAACATACATGACCATTCTACACAAGCTACGCAGAATACTGGTGTAGAAAGCAAAATTCGACCAGCAAGTGATACTAAAGTGCACAAGCAGCCGTATAAGCCGTGTATCAAGTATGTGTAGAGGCTGGAAAGTGATCAGAAGTGTTTTTGAACCTAGATGAGCACTCTACATAGGCTATGCTTGAGGTCATGCAGCCCTTTTTTCCCATGCTATCACTGGTTTTTTATTCTATACGGCCTCGAACATGGCCATATAGGATGGTCGTGTAGAAGATATTTTGCTTTTTCCTATAAATAGCCATCTTGACTCATCATTTAAAAGACGTATCTTTATTCCTACGAACCCTAAAGAGAAAAATAGGTGCTTTTGAGTAGAGAAACACAAGCGTTTACTGAAGATCACAAGACCTCAATTTAAGGGGTTGTGATCATGACTTCTTTCTATTTTTCTTGTCTCTATCATTGTAATCATTCATCTATAAAAATAGATCTCTATACCTTAGGTCTTGAGAAATTCAAACCCCAATGTAGTGACTCAACTGTTTCATTGATGGAAGTTTGTGCTCTCTTGAATCTATTCATGTGCTTTGACCGTTCTTTGATTTAATACGTGCACAATCATGGCTGTCAAATCGCGATTTTACTATTCACTTAAATGCATAAAATCGATATAATCATATAAAACCATGCAAAATCAATAAAATCATAAACGTGTAGAATCATACACCTAAATTTATAATTCAACCTAAAGTCTGCACTTAATCAATTTTTTATCCATTTTAATTGAGGAAAAATATAGAAAATCATAAACTCGTAGAAATGCATATTTGGCTTGCAATTTTGACATCCATGTGCACAATATTATATCATTATATTGATAAACCAAGGGTAATTATAATCTTATTTTGATGATAAATGTATTGCACAAATGCTCCACAACTTAATTAAGCTACATTTAATAAGAAAAACTTATTTTTTATATGTTTATGCTTTAATATGCATATATGTGTTTGTGTTTGTATGTGTATTATTCTTTGTAGATTGTGCAGAAACAAATTATCATGCCTTAGTCTTAATCACGGCTATGATTGAGGGGCAAGTCAAGGGCTCGACAAGTTTGATCCAAGGCACGACAAGTGTAAATCCAAGGCACAACGAGTGGAACAAAATGAGAAAGCACAGCCTTAGTTACGGCCTTCATCGCCTGGCAAATCATGGGCTCCCTATTGTAAATCCAAGGCATGATGAGATCAAATAGTACAAACTTGGTCATGGGATAAATCGAGGCGTGACAAGTTTAAGGTGTGACAAGTTTGAGGCATGACAAGTTAAAAATAGCTATTGCAGACTTTCAAATTCAACCACTGGAGGTTCTTTTGAGGGAAAATAGTTGATGATGAAAGACATTTCTATTAATCATGTAGAATTAGAATTCAATTATCTTGAAAGAGAAGTTGATGAATTTAGGAATTCTTACAGTTTAAAATATAAATGATATATTAATCAATCCTTTATTATAGAAATTAGGGTTTAGGGTGGATCAAGATAAGGGGTAACATTTTGTGATTGTATTATCTTAAGAAGGCACATAATTAACTACTAGGATTATTAGTTAGATAAATAATTTTTATAATGTCATCTCAATTATTATGTTAAATGGTAGAAAAAGGATAATACTAATACTTGATATCCAGATCCTAGAGGATGAAACCCGTAATAATTCTATTATGCAATCGATAGGTGTATTGCTTTAGAGCTTGTTGTAGGATTTCTATTGGATTTTTATTATTTCCTATTTAATATGATTGATACGCTCTTATCAAGTTTTTGGCACCGTTGCTAGGATCTAGAAAGCCAATCCTTGGAAAATCGGGGATCTGGTAAGCCAATACTAGGAAAAGCTTTAGTATCTATTACTTTAGCCATTTTTTTATGCTTTTTGGGTTAATTCATCTTGACTAAACATCTTCTTGAGTTTTTATGATTGTGTGAACTATGAATTGCATGGGATTTATATGCTGGTATTGTGGAGGTAATCATGAGTCTTATAAATGCCCTAATCAATATTATCATCCTCCTAACTCATTTTATACAGATGCATTATCTCCTATTGCTTCTTATCAAGAATTTCTAGATACTAACTCTATGACTCTTAATGATATGATTTGTAGGGAGTATGGTGGTAGACATTGGACTTTTGAATGTCAAAGTGAGAAACTTGTCTTACATTTTTCTCAAGACTTACATAACAACTATATTCAAGCCACATTGGCCATGTCATCTTCGTCCTTGAGCCATACAAATGAAGAACCTCAAGAAAAATCTATCTTAGGAAGGATCATTGATTCAAGATACGATAACATAGATTTGTTTGTTGAGATGACGCAAGCCCTTTTTGAAGCGGACCGATGGCAATCTTATGCTCCTATTCTTTATAAACTCATAAGCATAGAAGAATTGATCACTCTTCTAAGACCATCTCCAGAGTAGGTATGTAGGTTTATTGAACCTTTAGAAACTCTTGGGAGATATGAGAGAGTAAATAAGTAGAAAATTATAAGTCCCTTTAATGCATCAGGAGAAAATGATCCGGATATGCAGCTTAAGGAGTCATTAAACGTGAAGGATGATTTGGTAGAGAAGGAAAATGAAATTATAGATCAAGGGGTAGATCTGAATAGTCACGAAGATAAGTTAAAGTCTATTAAAAAAAGAGATGAATTTGAGGAGACTGAGGTGTTATATCCTAATCCTTTCTCTAGTGCTCCAATCTTAAAGATCATAAATCTAGAGGACATTCCTCAAGTTACTCTATAAGCAGAGATGTTTGGAGAGATTGAACATGGGATCAAAATTAAAGATATTAATTTCTCTCCATGTATTGAGATCATTGGGTGTTTGGGAGATGTTGAGCCTACAAGTCATATTATAGAGTTTGAGCCAACACTATGACATTTGAAAACAAGGGAATTGAATTTAAAAGAATTGGAACAAGAATGAGAAAGGAATTTCCCTTGTTAACTACAAAAATATGGGAGTGGGACACATTCCTATGGAATCCAAGTGGAAAGGTTAACACCAAATGTCAGGCTAACAACATAAAATAACAGCACTTCATGGGAGGCAGCCCATGTCTAACATAGGTATGTAGATTTATTTTCTTTTCTTTTATAGTCTAACTCCACCTATTTTTCTGCAAATTTTAGAGCACATCAAGACATGAATTTGTACTTTCAAGACAAGTGTAGAGAAGAGCATTCACAAGTAAGATTTGAAGGGGAAAACACTTTCTAAGTGTCAAAGGTAAGTAGACTCTATCATGCATTTTCATTATAATTAATACTTAGAGGAAATTTTCAAACTTGAATTTTTCCAGTGTACACGACCCATGTACTTTGGTAGTGTACAACTTTTCAACATACTGTGGAGTCACAAGTCAAGATATACGGATCATGTAAGGGTCGTGTATAAGTGTTTTCAAGTTGTAAAGCTACTGTAAAGTCACGAGTAATTATACATGACCCGTGTATGTGAGTTGTTGATAAGATCATATTATATACAACTTGTTGATATTCAAATTAGCCAAAATGGATACTTTGTTTTTATTAAAATTCATGTTTCAGGACTAATTTGGACAAAGAAATCAAAACAAGAAACTTTGGAATGAAAATTGGAAAAATTCAAGGATACGCCGGCTTTTCAAACTTCAAAGCCGCCGGCGTTGAGATGGCTTACAAGATGCACTCACTCAAAGCCGTTGCTTACACTGCCAGCTTTGCAAGGATTAACTCAACTAAATGTACGCCGCCTCAAAGCTGCCGACATAGAAGATGAATAGATCGGCGTACATTAAAGGCCGACAGCTCAAAACTCAAACGATGCCAACGCAAAAGGAGTTACAACCTATGCCGGCTAATAAGCCGCTGGCATTGAGGCAGTGTAGATCAAAGATTTAAAGCGACAAGTAGACAACACATGTTTGGAGACAAATGAAAAGACCAAATTTGCTAGAGTATCTAAGCCGGTATCAAAGCCGCCAGCTTTGGGATGGATTTCGTTATAAATTGGCTCAACTTTTCATTTCTCATCATATACGCCGGCTAGATCTATATCTAAGCCGCCGGAGTAGAAGCGGCCTACACTTGTGATCGAAGATGAAAGCTGCCAGTACACTGCCTGTGCAAAGAAGAAGAAACCTTTATGTCGTCTGTAAGCCACCGGTGTAGGATCTGTAACTATCGGCGTACAAAGTGAAACTGCAATTTTTCATTTAATTCTTTGCACGAAGTTTTTCCTATAAATAGGGATCTCCCTCCTTTAGTTGAACAAGCAAGAAGCACAAGCACAAGCAAAATTAGAATAGAGAGTACACTTCAATATACAAATAAGTCTTAGCATTTTCATAGAGATTTGTGAGAGAATTTGAGCTTTCAAGAATTGTAATTGAAGATTGCGATATTTGAATTGGTGATATCTAATCTCTTTCTTGTACAATTCATTTATCTGAATTATTTGTTCATAATGTTATCAATTACATATTCTTATTTGATTATTGAATCAACATCCATGAGTAGCTAAACCTTTCTTTGTGGGAAGTGATGAAATCCTAATTTTGCTAAAATGATTCTTGAATTTATATTATAGGATTGTTAGAATTATGGAATATTTGTATTGAATCCTAATTATCTATTTTATTTCTGATTGAAATTGAATTGATAAGAATTCTGATAATTTGGAAAAAGAATTAGGGTTCATAGGAATTCATGAATTGAGATTAAACAACAATTGTGAAAATTAAGTTTAATATTAATTTGGAAATTGTTCTTTGCGATTCATGCAATATTTTATTTTAATTTCTCACTAAGGAATTAAGAGAAGTTAATTTAGGATATTAGACAATTATAGAATTGGAAGATTTATAATTGTAAATTAGATTCCATTGATAATTTATATAGCGGAAGCTAATAGATTATTTATGGTTTACTAAAACTTGATAGTTTTAGGTCTTGACAATTTCTTACAAATATCCATAATCCTAATTATTTATATAATATAAATTCAGCATGATTAGTAAAGATTAGGATGGATTCTATTCCTTCCCACATTCATCTTATATAACTTCTCACGATCTTATTGCATTCATATAGATAGAATTAGTTAGTTAATTGATAAATTTTGATTGCCTAAATATTAATATAAACTAATATCAATCTAGTAGTTAATTTAGTCCTTGTGGGAACGATACTCAACTCACTTCTATATTACTTGATCAAGACCCAGTACACTTGCTAGTAGCATCTGAAATATATACATACATTCTAATCATATCAGTTGTGTATATACAAATTTTAGAAATCAACTTTCTATGGAGTCACGAGTGGATGTACACGACTGAAACTTTTCATTCTATGATTCTGAGCAGTCACTGGTCATTGTACACGACCTATGTACAAGTGTAGTGTACCACTGCATATATATATGTACATGACACCAAATTCCCTACACTACTTTGTTCTTTTTCATTCCTCACATACACGATTTCTTCTCTACTCACAAACTCCTTGCACCTTCACATTCTTATATCATCTTGATCAATGACAAGTATGTGATTCTCTTCTCTCTTTTATGGATTCTTTTTTAGTTCTCGTTGTAGGAAAATTCTCTATCTACTATGTTTGATGGTCATGGTGGATGTTTAGGCTAGGTTAAATTCTCCTTTTCTTTTTAGTTTCTTTGTTTTTCTTTTTTGGTCATGCTAGTTTAGGGTCCACAAAGCTATGATGATGATGTTGTCACCAAATATACTACAATCATCAATTGTCACTAGAAACGGAAATGGATTGGGGAAGTTCTCATTTTCCATTTCTTATATTTTATTCCTTTCTTTCCTTTTTCCCTTTTTATGACTACATTGGAAGACATTAGGGACAATGTCTAAATTAAGTTTAGGGAAGGGGTAGTTTGAAAGGAATATTTGGGTCTTTAGTAATATATATCTTTCATGCACTTAATTGATCATATTATCTTGTGCTGAATATGAATTTTTAAACTTGAACTTGATCAAAAGTCCCTCATTTATAAGTTTGCAAATGAGCTTTAAAGATGATATGTTTTGAAAAGCTTAGAATCTTGAAATTATACTCATCCTTTTATAGACTTAGCATTTAGAAAATACCATGAAAGTGACTTTATGTGACTTACTCACTTATTTTGAATCTGGTATACTCAGTTAAAGTTTTAGGATAAAATCTAAGTGGGATAAATTTACTTGCTATTTAATAATTGAATATAGAGTTTTGAAAAAGGTTGAAATCTGTGATTTAAAATATTAATAGTTATGATTCTAATCTTTTTGGTTAATGTGTTTAGTTTTCAACCACTTTAAGAGTTTCTCTAACCTTTTGTGAAAGGGGCATATGAAGTTGATCATTTAGTGATTCTTCTTGAGTAATCTCTCTAAAATCAACTAATTATTGTGCTTAAATGCATATAAAAAGCTTGGTCAATCTGGGCGGGCTTTGGTCTCTCAGAAGAGTGAAGTCTGACTTCGCCATTGACTAAACAAAGCTTCTTATACCCAATTGATTTGAATAAAAAAAAATTCTTAAGCTGAAAAGAAATGGGCTAAAACCCGTCCAGAGGAAAAGTAAAAGATGCAGGTAAAAACTCGTCCATCTGAAGGCTATTAACATTTTTTGAGAGAATTAAATCAAAGAAGGAAAAATCTAGGGGAATGATAGATGGCATATACTTTCATTCTAGGTTGTAATACTTAGAGAGGCAGTTGAACAGTTTATATGCTTTCTAATAAGCGGTGGAATGTAACCAAGCCGCTTTTATTTGATTTTGTGACTTTGGAAGCGATTATTGAATAGTGAGGATAATAATTTGACTTACTTGGATTAATCTTAAAAGTTTGATTATAGTATGTCAGGTACAAGTACAATTATAGTAGGTTTAAGCAGTAGGCACTAAGGAGTCACTTGGTTTAACTGAATGAAAGAATGATACTTATGATTTGACATTTTCTAGTGAGTATAATTGATGATGGATTTCTTTATCCTTATTTTATTTACTTGAGGAGAAGCAAACAGATAAGTGTGCGCAAATTTTGATAAATGTCCTCAGACCCTTAACAATTGTACTTTATTGATCATGTTTTATATGGTATTTTATTGATCTACTTAAGAAAAGGATATTTATTTAATAAATTATTCATTTTGGGGATAAATGAGAAACAAGTGAGCTTTTTGAAGGATTTACAATGAAACAAGCAAAGATTTTGATGAAGTTTTGCAATTTTCATTACAACATCAAGAGTACGCAACCCACATACACGGGTCGTGTATGTCATGTAGTGCACGAATTAAAGAACATAGAATTTTTACGGACGCTCCAGTGTAAGTTCCATGCCCCACTCGACCCAACCCCTCAATCTTTGGCTCAACTTTTCTCCAACCAGTAATTATCCTAAGACATCCATGATCATTTAATGCTCTTGCTGATAATTAGACCTAAATGCATAATAAGGATCTTCAGGGTCTCCTTGAACACTTCTGGATCTTTCATCCTCATGATCTTAAACCTCCTCCAGCTCCATTATCTAGAATTATCTTTGCTTTTCTCAATTTTGAGCTCTATTTGGACTTGGCCTTTAGCCACTTTTCTTACTTTGGTTTATTTATTATGGTCTTTATTGGCCTCTTCTTAACTTTTGAGACTTTAGATAGGCATAGTTCTATGCTTTAGTTTATGTTAATCTTGTTCCTCTTCTATTTACCTATCATTTTGGATTAATAAATTAACCATGTGGGCTTTTATGTTGATTATTATTTATCACGAGCTATCGTACTAAGTAAAACCCGATTAAGTGATCTAATAAGGTCATGAACATACATTTAGATAAAGTGTGGGTCTATATGTGTAAAGATCAAAATATTATTTCTAATTTTATAATGGGTCAAATTAGAAACAATGAAAGTTAACCTTAGTTGACTCATATATTTATATATATATATATATATGTGTGTGTGTGTGTGTGTATGTAGTTATGGTCCCATGAAGAGAAAATAATCTAAGGCATCTCTTGGAAGGCCAAAAGCCAAAGTAAACACAAAATCTCAACCACGCTATTTCAACGGATTCAGGTACGCTTCCATTGTAAGTTTATTCTCGATAGGTTGACATAATATATTTCTACAAGTGGTACAGAGCATATATCATGATTGGATTATTGAGAATATGATTTTCCGTTTTCAAGATTTTGCCATGATTTATTGTTGTTCGGTCGATTTTTATAAACCGTCTGTCCGTCTGTGAAATCTTCTATTGTTAATTCCATGGACTCTGCACTTGTCTTCGTAATCTCTATGCATGGAACTAAGGATTTCCGATTATTTCACTTTCTAGATCTATATATAGATTCGGTGTTTTGATTGTCTATAAATGTCATTTCCTTTCTTTCCGAAGTCGGAAGTAGCAGTCCGTGTTAAAGTGTTGATTTTGATTGTCTCACATATGTCCCTGCTTGTATGGTATGTAAACAAAGCATGCCATATGTTTGGGTTAGTGGAAATATGGCCATTAAAATGTAATTATGAAATCAAGTCATCCGTGTTGTTGGGTTATGATTATTTCACTTTTTGGATTTGACTATGATTCCATGATTTGAATAATATATATTATGAAAACATTTTGAGTCTCTCGAAATATTACCTCTTGCAACGTCAAAGAAGAAGCAAGTGCATGATCGTCCGTGAGTGATGGGACACAGCCTTTCTCGCTAATGGATTCAATTCAATTTTAATTAATTAATTTCTTTGGCCAAAGTTTTATTTATGGGTTTTCGGTTAAAATTTTTATAATAGATAAGGATTCCGGCTGGGTTAATCTAATCTACTCTAATCTAACAATTAACCCGTTGATATTGACCATTGATTGTTAAATTTCAAGCAATTTAAATTCAAATTTTGGAATTATTTTGGATGTCTATTATTCTATAATAAATTATTGAAATAATATGTTAATAAAGTAGCCTCTTTTATAGATTTCATTTATCTTTGAAATAAGAAGATGTTTGTGCGTATATGAGTCATGCAGGTATTAGCCGGCCCAAAGAAAGGTTAATATTTGGCCGATTTACATACGCACCCGTGGTGATAAATATGTGACAATTATCAGGTTTTCCATGTGAATAATAAGTTGGTCCAAAGAACGGCTTGTTATTTGACAAGAATTTATTATCAATATTTGATCACTACAATAAGAGTACCACTTACAAGTTGATATTTCTGTCCAAAGACTAAATATCAATGTTGTGCTAGGTATCTTGTGATGGCCCCTACCATTATTTGAATTTATTATTTGCATGATTCGATGGTTATGCGAGTTTTGTTTTGATTTGTGTGTTTTGTTCTCTGTTCAGTTGCTTGTTCTGTTGGAAATATCTCAACTAGTATAAATTCAATTCCTATGTTTAATGGCACTAACTCCGAGGCATGGCGAGAGAATGTACTAATTGTTCTCAAAGTCATGGATCTAGACCTCGCGTTAAAGATTGATCGACCTATTGCTATTACGGATAAGAGCACCTCTGATGAAAAGAGGGAGATGGACAAGTGGGAACGATCAAATCGCATGAGTTTTATATGATCATGAAGCATGCTATTCTAGAATCATTTCGCTGCACTATGTCCGATGCAATAGATACAACTAATGGTTTCCTTGAGGATCTTAAGAAGACGTTTGCTAAAAATAAAAAGGCTGAAACTAGTACACTTTTGGCAAACCTTATCTCAATGAGATACAAAGGGAAATGAAACATAAAGGAGTGCATAATGGAAATGTCTCACCTTGCTGCAGAACTTGAGGCACTCAAATTGGAACTATTTGAGGAATTATTGGTGGATTTGGTTTTTATATCTCTTCCAGCATAGTTCAGTTAGTTTAAAGTAAGTTATAATTATCAAAAGGACTCTTGGTCCCTTAATGAGCTCATCTCATACTGTGTTCAAAAAGAGGAAAGGTTGAAACATAAGAAGGCTAAAAGTGCTTACTTAGCTAGTACATCCAAGGACAAAAGGACCAAGAAAAGAAAGAAAAGCAAGGAAGCTGCGGGATCAGTACCGCAAAAGAAACAGCATAAGGAACAACAAAAAGAACGAACTGAGGATGCTTGTTTGTTCTATGGAGCTTAGGGTCATAAGAAGAAGGAGTATACGTATCATCATGCATGGCATGCAAAGAAAGGTATGCTTCTTAATTTTGTTTGTTGCTGAGGTTAATTTGACTTAAGTACCTAGACACACATGGTGGATAGATTCTACTGCAACGACTTACATCAGTGTGTTTATACAGGGTTGCCTGAGTTGTCCAAAGCCCAGTGATGGTGAAAGATACATCTATGTTGGCAATGGGAAATCTGTAGAGGCTAAGGTAATAGGAAAATTTTATATTATTGCTAAAAGCTAGATTTTATTTGGATTTGAATGAGACTTTTGTTGTATCATCATTTCGACGGAATTTGGTTTCTATTTCTGTTTTGGACAAAATTGGATATTGTTGTTTTTTTGGAGATAGCAAGCTTAGTCTCTTTTATAATTCAAAATTGGTTGGTACTAGCTCTTTATCATATTATGATAATCTATATTTGCTTCATATAATTAACTCTTTTAATGAATCCTTGCATGTTAATAAACGAAGTCTAAAGCGAAAATTAACTAATGAGAATTTAGCTTCATTGTAGCATAAGAGATTAGGTCACATCTCCAAAAGGAGAATGGAAAGACTTGTGTATGACTGTATTCTCGATCCCCTTGAATTTACGAATTTTGATATGTGTGTTAATTGCATAAAGGGGAAACAAACAAATGTTATGAGATATGGTGCCAATAGTGCTTCAGAAGCCTTAGAACTTATACACATAAACATATATGGACCATTCCCTACAATTTGTTAGAATGATCAACAGTCCTTTATAACTGTCATAGACGATTTTTCAAGATATGGCTACCTATATCTCATTCATGAGAAATCATAGTCATTAGACGTGTTCAAGAGCTATAAGGCTAAAGTTGAAAACTAACTTGGAAAAAGGATTAAAAGCATTAGATCCAACCCTTGTGGTGAATATTATGGCAGATATGATGGATTAAGTGAACAATGTCTAAGACTATTTGCTAAATTCCTAGAGGAATACGGTATCGTACCGCGGTACACCATGTCATGTTCACCTAGCATGAATGGTATTACTAAAAGATGAAATAGGATGCTTAAGGACATGGTAAGAAGCATTATTAGTCATTATACCTTACCAGAATCACTCTGGGGAGAAGCTTTAAAGACTGCAAAATGCTTACTCAATAGAGTTCCAACTAAAGCAACTAATAAGACCTTTATGAGCTTTGGACATGCAAGAAACCTAGTTTAAAGCACTTACATATTTGGGGATGTCCAACTGAAGCAAGGCCCTATATGCCTAATGAAAAGAAACTGGATTCAAGGACTATTAGTTGCCATTTTATTAGATATTCTGAAAGTTCTAGGGGTTACAAGTTTTATGATCTCATAACTAGGTCAATTTTCTAGACAATAAATATTTGGTTCTGTGAGGATGTTGAGTTTGCCGAGGGAGAAAGAGTTAAAGACTTTGTCTTTGAAGAGGAACATGTTGATATTCCTCTAGTTTCCATTGATAGTTTTCACGATGAGGCTACTATACCTGGTATTGATCAAGACGCAGCTACAGATCTGGACACTGTCATTGAACCTCCTGTTCAAGTTCTAAAAATTATTTTAGAACAACAAGCTCTACAACCTCAAGGACCACTGGCATTAAGGAGATCCACTAGAGAGAAGAGAAGTCTAATTCTGGAAGATTATATTATATTTCTCCAAGAAAATGAGGTTGACATTGGAATAGTGGAAGATGATCCAATCAACTTCCGTCAAGCCATGGAAAGTTCTAATTCTTAAAAGTGGATTGATGCCATGAAGGACAATGACGTATGGGACTTCGTTCCTTTGCTTGAAGGTGCTAAACCCATTGGTTGCAAATGGATATTTAAGACCTAAAAGGAAACATAAAAATGTATAAGGCACGTCTTGTCGATAAGGGCTTTACATAGAAAGAGGCATTGATTATAAAGAGACTTTCTCTCCAATTTCATCAAACGACTCTTTTAGGACAATTATGACACATATAGCTCAATTTGACCTTGAGTTACATTAGATGGATGTAAAGATTGTGTTTCTCAATGGTGACATTGACGAGACAATATATACAGAGCAACTAGAAAACTTTGTTTTGAGAGATTCAAAGCAAATGGTATGCAAATTAAAGAAATCCATCTATGGGCTCAAGCAATCGTCTCGTCAATGGTATTACAAATTTCATCAAGTAGTTATCTCATTCGGTTTTGAGATAAATGTTGTTAATGATTGTGTATATCATAAGTTCAGTGGGAGTAAGTATATTTTCCTGGTTTTGTATATATTGATGACATATTGCTTGCTACTAATGATATAGGCTTATTGCACGAAACCAAGAAATTTCAATCAAAAAAATTTGAAATGAAAGATATTGGTGATGCTTCCTTCTTATTAGGGGTCATCGAAATCGTTCTCGAGGTATTCTTGGGTTATCAATAAAGAGCTATATCGAAAGGTACTTAAGAGATTTGGCATATAAAATTGTAAACCAAGTAACACCCCTGTCACTAAAGGAGAAAAGTTTAGTTTTGATCAATGCCCCAAGAATAATTTTGAAGCTAAGGAAATGCAGAAGATTCCTTATGCTTCAGTTGTTGGGAGTTTTACATATGCTCAAGTTTTCATGCGTCCGGATATTGCATACATTATTGAAATATAGAGATATTTATGTAATCCGAATGGATCATTGGAAAGCAGCTAAACAGGTCATGCAGTATTTACAGTGACCAAAAAATTACATGCTCGCATATAGGAAATCAAATCAGTTGGAGATCATCTGTTATTCTGCTTCTAATTTTGCAAGATGCCAAGATAGTGGTAGATCCACTTTGGGCTATATCTACTTGCTTGCTGGAGGAGACATTTCTTGGAAGAGTGTTAAGGAAACACTCGTAGCTTCTTCCACCATGGTAGTTGCGTGTATAGCATGTTATGAGGCATCCAATCATGGAATATGGCTACGAAACTTTGTCACTGGGCTATGCATTGTGGATAATATTGAAAGGCCACTAAAGTTATGCTGTGACAATAAATCGGCTGTGCTATATTCTA
The DNA here is from genome assembly GCA_024138025.1 of Combretum micranthum. Taxonomy (NCBI): domain Eukaryota; kingdom Viridiplantae; phylum Streptophyta; class Magnoliopsida; order Myrtales; family Combretaceae; genus Combretum; species Combretum micranthum. The sequence goes on along the minus strand of JAMXBD010002169.1, from coordinate 78,913 downwards.
ACAACAAATAGGAGCTCGGCAAAGTCAAAGCATATAGACATCAAGTACCTAGTTGTGAAAGAAAGAGTTCGAAATGGATAATTGTCTATAGAACACATTGGAACAAAGTCCATGATTGCAAATCCGCTTACTAGGGGATTACCACCTAAGGTCTTTTATGAGAATGTTACTCATATGGGTGTTATAGATCTTCAAGATATATAGTTTTAGTGGGAGTTTGTGTTTGTTTGCTTTTTGTCAATATAAACACATTATATTGTCATTTTGGATATAATTTCTGTTAAATTTAAGGTTGAGATTGTTTTCTATTATAAAGTATTTCAATTTTTTCATCTTTGAATTTATTTAAATTAATCTCACAAAGGCATAACGTTGGACCAATTGGAAATAGGCATGCTTAGATCACATAGCATGTAATTTCCATGCTACACATCCATGCTTGATCTATGTCATTTGGTTGTATTACGATATGTGATCATTGATGGGTTTAGTTACGATAAATGTGACGAAGGCCATTTTGGTCCCTTGTTGATATCTCTAATGGACGGAATTGTTTGGAGATGCATACAACAATGATAGCAAATGTTTTTTTTTTTTTTATTGAGTACTCATAAGGTCTTACTAATACACAATTATAAGATAACACATATAGCCTAAGTGAGAGATTGTTGAGTTAATAAATTAACCATGTGGACTTATATGTTGATTGTTGTGTATTACGGTTATCATATTAAGTAAAACACAATCAAGTGATCTAATAAGGTCATGGAATCTAATGTATTCAGATAAAGTATGGATCTATATGTGTAGAGACTAAAATATTATTTCTAATTTTATGATGAGTCAAATTAGAAACAGTAAAAGTTAACCTAGGTTGACTCATATATATGTGGGGGTGTGTGTGTAGTTATAGTCCCCAAGAGAGCATTAGGGTTTTCTTCTTTGACATCCCATTATCAAGAGCTGAAAATAACCTAAGGCATCTCTTGGAAGGCCAAAAGCCAAAGGAAGCGCAAAATCTCTACCATGTTATTCCAATGGATTTAGGTACGCTTTCGTTTCAAGTTTATTCTCGATAGTTTAACATGATACATCTAGTTTCATATTTTAGATTTATTCTAAAATTTCTACATATCCTATTTTAGTTGTTTTGTTATTTTGTGTGGATTTGCATGTTCTTATTGAATTCACATGGTGTTAAACACTTGTGTCAATATTGGTGTAAATGCAAATTTCAATGTTTGTGTTAGTGGGAAGTTTGGAGTGTGATGCCTTTCGTAGCATTGTATCTTGAGATGTTGATGTTAGGGTATTGTGTTGATGGCTTGCCTTTGTTCCTTTGTTATGTTTTTGTATCGTGGAATTTATCTCGACTTAAACCAATATTCTGCTAGTTTTTCTAATCCACATCTTTCTTTCTTTTCATTGCGTGGCATTAAACTTATGATTTTAATAAGGCTAAAGGCAAAAAATAATTGATTTTGTAGAAACAACCTGATTAAGTAGTCTCTAAAGTGTGTATTTTCTTGAGAATCCTGTATCCTTCTGAGTTAAGTATCAATTTTAAACTTATACCGGAAGCTTTTTTGAAATTCAAATGCTTAATTGAAGGGGAGCTAATTATGCAATATTTTATCGTCATCAAAAAGGATAAAATTGTAAATTTCAATGAGACAAAATATGGCTTAATTAAATAGTTTTATGAAAAAGCCAAAATTAATTTGGCTTATAATATGAACACCATAAAACTTAACTCAAAATAAGTAAAACCTACTGCTTGTATGTTTCACGATTTGTTGAGTGCTTCTGAAACTTGCTTGTTATCCGTCTTCCTGCCTTGAACTTCTTTTTGCAGGATCTTACTCACTAGCTAGCGTGCAAATCCTAAGATATTAAGTCCGGGCATTAGCATGTTAAGCAGCCATCAGTTGTAATCTATAGCAGACATCTAGACTCTAGATGCTAGGGAATGGCGACTCGGTGCCAACCCGATCAGGAGCTACTAACCTCATATCAGTAGCTAAGAGTCCAAACATCGAAGGTACGGAGTCCGATTGGTAAAATGTGCTCTGAATTTCTATTCTTCTCATTGTAGGATAGAGTCTAGTCCTTTGAGAGGTTGAGTTCCATATGCCTAAACGATCCTTGATGGGGTTCGAATGGTAGTAAGCATGAAGTCCAGATGGTTAGGGCCAAACTAACAAATGGATTGCATTAAGGCAAAGCGGAAGAACTTAAGCAACAACCATAATTTTCAAAAACTTATAAGTAGGAGAATCTGAGAAGACCATTGCCGAGGTTGTGGTGTTCTGGTCGGGGGTCATGATGCGGTCATCATGTGGGATTGTTGGGTATTCAGTTGGTGTTAAGTAGACTGAAGTTAGTATTCATGGCCAAAGGTGTTTGTGTTGTTAATTGTTACTGTTGGTTGGTAGGATTGTAAAAGGGTGATAGTGATATGCTCTTTGTCAAAGGAAAAGATGAGGGAAGATTGCTTTTTTCCTATATAAGTTTTGTAGGTGGATCCAGTAGCAGTTTCTGAAACAAATTCTTTTCTTTCAATTCCCAATTCCATACTTTTATGAAAATTTTTTAAGCTGGATATTAATATGTTTTCGTGTGTCGAATGAATTGGTTCTCATGAAAATGCATTTGCTCTACCTTATCCAGGCTTCTTTTTTTAATTTTAAGAATCGCTTTGTATTTTAGTTTGAGAACGGTGTTTTATTTTTTATTTCATTTTTCATTTCGATATCAAGTGCAAGTTTCTGTTAGGGATTTTCAAACATGGATTTTATTTTGGAAGGCCAAGGAACATGTGCCAATGTGCTATTGGCCGAAGCATCCCCTAAGATAATAGTGTTAATAGAACTAATGGAGGTAAAATTGATGAACACAAAATTTAAAATTAGATATTAAATTAATCAATCCAAACTCCATGTGGTGGATTATTGATTGCTGATTTTGATAAATTTTAGATAGTGATTGCAACATTAACCTTTTATTTATAAAAATAAGCCCTTCCTTTAAGATATATAAGCATTTTAGCTTATAAAATTCAGTTTAAATTTTACGATCGAATGTTTAATATCATATTTAATTATTTTATGAACGGAACACCGTAAACGAATAAAAGTTCACAAACTTTGGACCGTGCACAGCATGCTTAACGTATAAATTAATGATCTGTAGACAAATGCTTGGAAACCAGAAGTGCAAACAAACTTAATTTGACTTGTAATTAGTACTAGCCTTCGTTGAAGATAGTCGAACTGCAGTAACTGGCGAATATAAAAGTCTAAAAATTAAAAAAAAAAAAAAACCTCAGTCGACTATCCTATCCCTTTTTACCCTAAATAAATAAATAAACTCTAACGTTCTGAAACTTTACCCACCGCGTATTGTCCACTTTCGTCACACGTCCCATGGTTTTGTGCTTTAATACTAACGCTTCCTAGGAGATCATCTATTTGCTCTACTCAAAGTATACGTTACTTTGAAATTTTAACAAACTCCCAACGATTACATCAAAAGCGCTTCAATGATTGTAATTTCACTATTTATATTTGAGCTATCCCAACAGTAGCAATGACTAAAATCTGACATATTCAGACCTGCAAGCGTTGCATCCTTTATCAAATTAGATTTCTCGTATTTTTCCGCGTATGCCAAAAAGCTAATTAACCTGAACTCGAAGTCAGAATTATTCTATTGTTTACGATGTAAATGTGATCGTGCCTACCTCACAAAAGTCGCAGTCATATATTAGCCGGTTATATGAGAGCTTCAGGTGGGAAAAAAATGAAAATGTAAAATAATTCAAAATAATTATGCATCTGAATCGTGGGGTGTGTGTATACATACATATATATATAAATAATATATTTCAACAGGAGACACCAATGACATTATATTCTAGTAGTATTACCACCACTCTCTTAAGGGAAATACACCTGGTCAAAATCCCCCATCAATGGGGAAAGAGGAAAAAATGAAGAAGAAGAATTACAATCAATGACATGGAACTTCCTCGAGAAAAACCTCAAGTTAAAATTTCCAGAAATTACAACCCTGAAGATAGATGTTTGGAGTAAATGGCATAAATCCTTATGTTTCTTCCTTGTGTAATGCGATCTTTATTTTTTGAGTTGAGGACATAGAATTCAAATCGTTAAATAGTGTGTTTTTACACCATAATTTACTATGTTACTCTTAGAGATATTAATTAAGACAATACTAAAATCATTTTGTTAGTTATTTTTAAGGGGGTAAATGGTTGCTGATGGACTAAAAAGCACTTTTAAATGATTTGAAGAGTTAAGCACTTAAATTTCATTGCAGGAATTATAAATCTGATACCATGCTCAGACTAAGGTGCTATCGTTTTGATCTATCACAATAAAATGCACTAATACAAGTAAGTAAGAGATAACATGTCTAACATGTTTTAAATTTCAAGACGAATGGAACATTCTTTTTGGGGAAATCTTGATGAATCAAATACTCAAGGGTCATCACATAACAAGTCAAGAACTTGAAGGAAGATTCCTCCAATGCTATAACTTCATATTAAGATTTAAAATAGATCAACTAACCAAGACCGCAATTGTTTTTTTCTTTTTTCCTTTTCTCTTTTGTCATCACAGCGGAGATTGAGGAATCGGACCTAAAACCTTTCATATAAGAGATCAGGAAAGATCTCACTCTACCACAAGGTTATTGCCGACCGCGATTGGTCAAATCAATGAAACAGGATCCCAAAACGAATCCGCTTTGTTCTTGTCTTCTGGGTTGAAATTTTGAAAAGACCATTTAGAGGTCAAAGGAAAAAGATATGGCTTTTCATCAAAATTCATTTCTCTTCCACTAGTTATTAAAATAATGCAAAGGTGACAGCTCTTAAAAAATTGGATCCCATACACATCCTATTCTATAAAATTAACCCAACGAGACCTAAGTATTACACCAGTAAACAGAGGCTTCCAATTCAAACCAGTATTCAACAAGCCAGTGAGGAATATAACCTAATATAGCAATGACTTTAGTTTCTCCAAACAAGACTTCTCTAGAAATTTCTTCCTTTTTCTGATTTTGGTAAACGAAATTGAACTGCTTACAGACATTTAATCTCCCTGACAAGCTTAATCAGCAAGATACTAACCACTGATTCATTGCTGTGACTGAAGAATTACTCATCACGACAACATTTGCGAAATGAATTATTATGCACTCATAGAGATTACCAGTATCGAAAAAGAAGCTGCAAATCACCGTAACTATCATGCTATCGACTTCAAATTGGAACTCAAATCGAACAGATCAACAATTATCATCAATTTCTTTTACAATAAACCCTAACTGTCGGATCTAGTGACCTGTCGAGGAAGGAGTACCAAGCAGGCTCGCCTGTTGCATCTCGAGCTCGTTGAGCTGTTGTTCTCTGTCCATCTCTATGATGAGAGGAACCACCAGGACAAGGAATGTGGTTCCGGCCATCCATGCGGCTTTTCCGGTGCTCTTCAGGAGCTTCTTGCTCACGAACGCCGCGTCGTCCGCCATGCGCTTTGTCTGAATCGCAATCGAGGATTGAGAGATTCTCGCAAGGACGCCTTCATAGTTTCCGCTGATCGCCGGCCGCTTTTTCCCTTGCGACGCCATTTGCGAAGGAGGGAGAAGAAGAGAAAAAGGAGCAGTCAGGGTTTTTCTAGGGTTTAGTTAGGTTTGGTCAAGCCGGAAGTGAGGTTGATGGCTGAGTGGCTGTTTGGTGACTTTAGATTTGCTAAATGGGCCTGCTACGTACTGGTATGGTCCTTTGGGCCCGCCTATTTGGGCCTGGTGCAAACATCCATCCTAGGTTGAAGGAGTATCCATAAATTCCTCCCTTTTCTTATTTTCCTTTTGTGTTTTTCCATTTTGTTCTTGGCAAAAATTAAAATAAATAAACAAGTAAAACCAATCCAGCAATCTTGTGTTGCTGATGTTCACAACAAATTACAGCAAGGTTATAAATACACATACAATCTCAGCCTTTTGCAGTATGGCAAAATCTCACACAAAGGGTACTACTCAACTCTCTCAAATTTAAATGATTATATTAGGTATAAGAGAAGAAGATTAATGAATGAAGCGAAAAAGTTTTATTTTAATAATAAGTTCTCGAGGTTCTGTTTTCTATTAAACATCCCCTATTTATAAGATCTTGGAACAATTTAGTTCTTTGTAAAATTCTCTCAAAAATGACTTTAATTTTTTTTTTGTTCAAAAAAAAATTCACGGTAGCTTTGACTTCAATCACTACCACAAGAAACTATAGCTACCCTCCATCATATTTTGTGATGGAGATCAACAAGGCGACACCATATTTGAATTTGGATAAGACAAGTAACCTACTAACAACGTCTTAATGCTAATAGTATCTCTAAATTAAATATAGCAAAACAGCTAGTTTTTAGCTTACTAGATCATTGGTCTGAACCCTACTGATGAACTAATAGGCTAATTTCAAGTGTAATTCTTCTTAATTGGGTAGCTAGTAGGGCCATACGGTGGAACCCCCAAACTCAAAATGTTGGAGCATGTGGAGCACATGGATTGGCCTGTGACATTGAATGACCAGTCCTACAAAAGACAATCCACACAACGGTGAAAGAAAATCCTCCTCAAATTATATTAATACATTTAAGTCCATTTTAAGGTTGTCATCAATTTTATAACATGTTTGATATTCTTATCACTTTGATTCATTAATTACGGATTTAATCAAGTTTTAGAATAAGCCAAGTACAATTTAATGGTTAATTCATTAAGCAGTTGGTCAGTTCTATTCTCATTAAAATTGTTTAAGAACCTAGTCGAATCAATAGTATGCAAATCAATATATTGTATATGCACTGGATATTATACTAACTATATGTACGTGTATGTTTTCTCATCTATACTGCCATATTGTGCATTGTGATAAAACACAACATATGTACACAGATTACGTATACATATTTGCATATGAATAAATGCCTAAATAATTTTATGTTTAATATGTATCATATCTATTTGTTTAATAGATGCTATGCTAGATATACATATCGATATATATAGCTATATGCATAAATATATATTTTTTATAATATGAGAAACTAACTACATTATATTATATGTGTAGGAGGCTAAATTTAATTATATAAAATATTTGGATTTGATTCTTAGATTAGGTGACAAGTCTTAAAGAGTCAAGTCCACACTTTAGGAGGACTTAAGGAAAATTTTGCATGGTGAACTTAAAAGTAAGGATCGTTAGGTCGGTATGTCTACTCTCAACTGTATTTTGAAAAGCGCATGCATTAAAAAAAAAAGCTTTATAGGCCTAAACCCAAAATAAACCCATGGAAAGATTTATCAACAGAAATTATTAACACTTCATGCAATCTCGCGGGTGTCGTCAATGATCAAGCTCTATAAATACCCCATGGAACCTCCTTATTTAGTGGATTTTCTGGGATTCATAGACTACGGTTGTGTTATTAGATTGTAATTACAAATGGGATTCCAAACAAAAAACACATTGTCTCTTTCTAAAGACTATGGAGTTGTTGCTATACAACTCTTTTCACCTATCACTTGTGTGTTCAGGTTCTTTGGGATCACTTACTCATTCTGTCCACCATCTCTCCTAAGGCCATCTTTACATGACATTAGCAAGCCACTACTATGGAGCAATGTATAGGACGAGCCAAATGCTGCACTCATGTGACCATTTGCTCAGATAGAGACAATATAGTTTAGAGCACGCGTTAGAGACTACAAAGAGGAAAAAAAGTTGTATTACCACCTACTTGAAGCGAATTACTATTGACTAACCATGGAAGCAAACTCCTTTAATTTTGCCAAAAAAGTGTTGTTTGCCAACAACATGGTGATGTAATCCATGCTCGTGTAGTCGCAATTCGATGATTTTTTTGTACTTAGGCATTCAATCTAATAGGCTCTATACACCTATCTTCTAAAGGATGTATCTGGATTTTTGGGAACATAGTGTTTCATTAACTAAGTAGAGGCAATTCCGCTAAAAAAAAGCAGCAAGCAATGACAAGCTTCATAAAGGAATATATCATATGCGGAGTTGGCATCCCAAAGCACATACTATCCAACAATGGAACTCCTTTCATCAACTCACATATGCGACAATTATTGGCTTCCTATAACATCGATCATGTTGAGTTCATGCTGATAAGTTCTAATTTCACAGTTTATCTTAAAAGGATATTTTGAGTATTAATGATGAATTTTTATGAATAATCATAAGAAATGGTACTTAATTATTTTAAGTGTTGATTTCAAGTTTTAGAAGGTTATTTGAGCTTAAAAGAAGGAATTTAGATGTCTTAAAGCAAGTTTTGTCCACGATAAAGAAAGTTGGAAAAATATAGTCTACACAAGAGAGAACATGAGCTAACTTATGTGGGAAACAGAATGCAATAAACAAGAAGTAACACAAGTGATGTAGAGATTCGTGCAAGAATAGAAGGGTATTCTATACGCGACATGAGAGAGAATATAATCTGTGTCTAGGTTCATGTTAGAGTTATTTTTGTGTGGAAACGTGTAATTTTCTAAACTACAGGAGAGCCAACATGACCTGCGTTGAGGTTTGCGTTGAAATTGCAATGTATCTTTTCATCCTTATCCAAGCTTATTTCCAAAAGATTTAATCAAGATATGTGCTATACTTCATCTTAACACTTATGAAAGAGGAAAATAAAAGATAGAGTCCTATTTTGATGAGTAAAACGAGACTTACAAGAAGATGTATAAAGATTTGAAGAAATTCCACTTTTTGTTCTATAAATAAGTGATTCCCCTCTGTTGTAAAAAAAGAAAAGGAGGTTTATATCTAGGGTTTTAGAGATCAAATTTGTTCGAGGTTTTCCTTCTTTTAACTATGTAGGAGAAGAGAATTATTACTCTAATCGAGGAAATGCCTTACTTTTTATGCAACTGAGAATTGTTAGTTTTCAATGATAGATTAGTTCTCTTGAATTCATCTATGTGCTCCTATTGTTATTCAATTGATATTTATCGGCATATTGATTTAATTATTAGATTTTGTATAAGTTAATTAAGAACCATGCGAACTTAGAGGTAGGGTACCATAATTCTTCCTTATAAGAATTAAGATCTAGAGTTAGGTTTTATTTCTAATAAGGGATTCATTAATCTTTGATGCGAATTCTAGATTGTTGTTAATTAAAAGAAATTTCAATAGACAATCCTAGGGTTAGGGTTTAATAGTCTCGAAAAATATATTAAACTAATTTAGGAATCTTGCGATTTTAGATAAGTAATCTATGAATGAATTATCTTTTTAGGGTTGAAGTTACATGATAAGTAGTGGATATTTGAAAGGTTAAAGTAAGTTATGAATATGATATTTTAAGAAAAATAATCTTGAATCTTGATAATTTATAATTGATATTGATTATTGATAGATTATTCATAATATTAGTTTAAACTAATAATTGAAATCATTGATATTTAAGGATTAGATAAAAAAAATTAGATAATTACTAGTACTTGAAAGAGATCCCTAAGGAAGGATATCCAATGTTAATTGCTATACTATACTTCAATTGGTATACTTGTTAATAGAGTGATTGTAGAATAGAATAGATACTAAATTTTAATTTGGTTATGAGCGATCACCCATACCACACACCATACTACCTTAAAGGAAATGGCCAAGCCTAAGCCACAAACAAAAACCTACTAAAAGTGCCTAGTTGCATGGCATACAATAATCATAATAAGTGACATGACAAACTACCACAATTATTTTAAGCTTATAGAACTTCTAAGAGGGGGTTAGCACAGCAACGCCTTTCACCTTAGTCTCTAAGGTTGAAGCAACATTATCAATAGAAGCTTTAATTTTATCTGCATGCTTGGCTATCAACGTTGAATTAGAACTGAAAACCTTGTAAAGGATGGACTTAGAAGAGTTGGATGAGCAATGTGACATTGTCAATGCAACCTCACTAATTATTAGCAATGTCTAACTATCGCTTATGATTGGCTAATTAAAAAACGATCCTTTCAACAAAAGATATCTGCCTTAATGTTGTTGATCATATATGTTGACGCATTCCAACACCAAAGATCAACAAAGTGGAAGAGCAATTTTTGTAGACAAAGTTCATGAAAGTGGGTGCTGTTAAATAAGTGCTATCACTACTCTTGCAATCTTTCAATATATTAAAAAGTTTCATTTTATAGAAATGTGATATACTTGTGGTCAAGTTACTGAAATGAATAACACATCATACAAGCCCAACCTTTTCACATGTTGTTACTATCAATATGTCATTTTCTTTTATGTTGCTACAAAGTTAGAGACCTATCTCATTAGTCACGTTTGAAATATAATATATCAATATGATGTGTGTATTAAATAGGGATAATAACAAAAACGGTATCTGAACTTTTGCAAAAATAATAATAATAATAATTAGGTACCTAAAGTTTGGTTTTAAATAATTTGACACCTACACAAGGTTTTCTTTGACTTTTTTCATACCTGAAGTTTGGTTTTGACAATTTTGGTACTTAAATTCAAAAAGGGAAAATTACAATAAAAAATAGCATTTGTGGATAAGTTCTTATAATATATCAACATTTTCATTGGTTAAAAAAAGAAATCAACTTTTCGTAAAGTGAATTAAATGACGTCTCAATGTTTTATAGAGTTTACTTAAGGTATCAACATTTACATTAATTTAATTTTCCTAAATTTTCCTCAATAGCCAGTTGTTAATAAATTATTTGACTCACTTTTTGAAGTGTTGATTTCTCTTTTTAACCATTTGAAACGTTGATACATTAAATAAATTAACCCGTAACGTTGAAATTTCTTTTAGCTCATTAAAAACGTTGATACTTTAAATAAACTTACCTCAAAATTTAATACCTTCAATTGAAAAATACAAGCACATAACCTACCTTTATTCCAATTTTATTGAAGAAAGGCTTTTAGGCCCCTTTGCTTGAACTCAAATTTCCATCAGCTCTAAACTACTTTGTTCACATCAAATAAATAAAATTAAAGACTTTAGATGTGTATAAAAACTTTAATTTACTAGACTTTATGGGTAACAAAAATGGAAGTGTAATTTAAATGCATCTAAAGCCAACAATAGAGTACTTTGAAATCCAATGAGAAAACCGTTTTGTGGTGACTGTAGACTGTAGTTTAAAGAAGAAACATTTTTAACTTGATTTAGTTGAAGATTGACCATAAGGAAGAAGACCATTGTATACATTGAAGATGAAGAATAGAAAAGAAAAAGAAAAAATTAAAAATGTTGGTTTCTCTCAAATTATAATTTTGATGATAACAAAAATGATTAAGTGATTACTTATATACTTGTTAAGTGTACAGCATTTCATATCAGCATGTATATCAGAATTTATATCAGAAGGATGGAAATATTTTTCTTTCAAAAGAACAATCTACATATCAGAAAGTTCTTCAATGGAATAAAAGTTTTCTTTTGACCTGTCAAAAAAACGTTAGAGAGTTTATATGTCTTATTTTCAAAAAGCTGCTAAAGAATGATCGACAGTTCTCAAATCTGATCTAAATTGAAGGATTCGAAATTTTGAAGGCCTAGCTCAAATATTGAGCATATTTAGGTAATGTACTCAATGTGTTCCACAAAGTTGGTTCAATATCCATAGGGATTTAATTTTTGGATTAAATAATCAAATTTTTGGAAATTTATGAACGGCAAAAATGAAGTCGAACGACTCAAGCTTGGAAACTTTATTTCTTACACAGCGATTTACATTTAAAGAAAGATAGTATACATAATAGGAATTTATTACAAAACATAATTCAGATTTTCAAGGAATCTTATTGTCTCTATAAGAAGCTCGAAATTTTTGGAAGACCATATCTTCTTGTTGCATGAACATACCTGACGGAAGAAGATGAAGATTACGATGGATTCAAATTCGAAAATCAAGTTCAAGATAATTATACAAATTGTTGGATATTTGAGCTTATCTATTGAAGCATAAAATTCGAGAGTACATCAAGAATTCAAGATTCAAATTTTACAGATTTTACGGATAAATACGAACTGATATTTTTTACAGTTTTTGTTGATAAACTTCAACTAATATCGTGCAAAGGAAGAGGAACAAGTTAATCCACCTGATGAACGAGCCGTTGTAGGAAGCAAAATAAAAAATAACGGATATCCAAAACAAGAAGCTTAGAGAAACAGTTTATGTGAAAGAGAAAAGAACCATCGGTGATAAAAGCTTTCCTTCTTCATACACTAAACACTGTCATATTACTATTGTTGCTATTTTGAGTGAAATTTTGAGGATACTTACTCTTTATTTCTCTAATTTTTTTACACATTTTTGTATGAGTTTGATAGTTACAAGTAGGTTCAGTAGATTGGTTGCTTAGGAGAATCAAGCTGAATGAATTGTAGCCAAAGAGAATTGACAAGAGCATCTTGTAACTTTGGTTGATTAATTGGATGGTGGAACACAACCGGTGTGGAATACCGGCACCCTGGCTTGGAGATAGAAGAGAGAATTGACGCTCGAGGCGGAACCTCTATAATTCGACTTTGCACTCTCTACTCCTTATATCTTTTTAATTCGTGAAATTTTATTTTGTGTTTATATCTGTGATATATGCTCAGAAGGTTTATCAGAGAGTAACATGTTTATACTGTCTTAATCAGAAAGTCGATCAGAAAGTGTTTGACATATATTTTCTTGATCAGAGAATTAGTCAGAACGTTAATCTAGGAGTAAAAAGTTTTGAATTAACTTTCGATTTTTCATGAGCTTAAGCAAATCATTTTGATATGAATTCTTATTCAAAGTTTTTATTTGTTAAGTTTATTGTTTTAAGAAAGTTTCAAAGCCATTTTAGTTGAATAATCAATTGATGTGAATTTTGTTTGAAATTTTAAAAGTAAATTTTTATAACCGATTCACCCCCCTCTTGGTTATCTTTTCGGGACCAAGAAAAAACAAGATCAATTTGCTTTTACAGTTGCATCCAAACCTCTCTTTTTTTAATATAAACAAAAATGCACTAAGAATATTTAGAGGGACTTAATCCCCAGTCTTCTTGTTTGCAAGACAAGGTGCATTACTAATTAAGATATCAAATTCTCAAGTTATGGCTATTGACAATATGATTTTAAGTACATTAAATGAAGTTAAAAAATCAAAGAACAATCATCATCAATGTTTTTATTGAAGTAAATTTGTCTTACTTAAAGCATCAAATTTTATTTTAAGGGTTAAGATCATTTAAATAATTAAAAATCTAAACTCAATACTACTTTAAAATCAATTTTTAGTCAACCTTACCTATCGAATAATAGTAAGCAATAAAGTATCGGTATCATTCGCACAAGGATTACCAAGTACTAAAAATCACCTTATCCCTATTGTCTAACCTACAAATTCAAATGAAATTAATCAAATAATCAAGTTTCTACTACTGATTCAATCAATAATCTCCAAAATGCAAATAAAGATCACAATCACAAATCAAGATTATAACTTTAAATTAATTTAATAGCAAAATATAGATAATTGAATCCCCACTAAATCTTTCATGAGAATAATTAACTCTTCAATGATTTTATTAACTTTCTTAAACTGTGGAATTCCTAATTTATATTAATATCTCTCTCAAGATTAGTAATCCTTAACCTTAGATTTATTTGCTAGAATCTCTTTCTAGTGAATATCAATCTAGTAATCACATCGATAAATAAAGAATTTACTGTTAGAGATGCATCTGAACAAGTCATTATAGGGTATTTGACCTGCTAAAAACTTTATAGAGTTAAATCGCAAAGGGTTTAAGGATAGATTTGGGAAAAAATTTATAATCCCATAGGGTTTAAGGCTGGGTCATGGATCATAGTTATAACCTGACAAGAAAACCGATTCGATAAGTCATAATAAAATATAAAATAAAATAATTATAAAAAAATCAATTGAAGCTAAAAAAAAAAAAAAAAAAAAAAAAAAAAAAAAAAGAAGCTCTAAGAAGCAAAATCTTTCAAGAAATAACTTTAATAGAAGACAATTATATATATTACTTATCAAGATGGTATTTTATAGTTTGATTAGATGTTTGAACAATCTATGAATGCATATTTTCTAGCACAATTGTCTTCTATGTTGATATTATCTTTTCAATTTTAACATAGAATGCAACAGTTTAGATTTGTGATGCACACTACAAATGTTACTAACACAATTTTCTCACATTTTTCTCAATTGAAATATACAATAAGATTAAATGGATGATTTCTAAAGTTCTACCACCTTTACATAAATCCTTTAAGAAAATAATAGCATGAAAAAATCACCTTAAAAAAATTATAAGGGCGGGTTTGGGAATGGCAATAAAGAACATATTGGGTTTCTTGTCGGATTGGGGAGACTCGTTGGATTTGTGTTTTATATGACCCATCCCAAACTAACCTCAATTGCATCCCTATTTACTATTAGATCTCAATCAACCTAAATTTCAATTTAATACACAATATTTGTGCTCTCATACCTCTAAGATTATGATCAAATCTCATCAATTATGCAAGATCTGTAGTTATAGATCATAATAGTGATTTCTCAATCTACTTTTATAAAATTAAACATGAATAAATACTTTAGATATATTAATTCTATAAACTAACAAAGAACAAACAATTGAACTCAAGAGAAAACTAATTATCATTGAACATTAAATAACTCTTAAGTGCAATTCAGGCTTTAGGTTCATTAATGCCTAGACAAAAACTTCTACTCCTCTTTGAAGAACATGATCAAAGGGTACATAAATAATAAGAATAAGAAAAATATGTAAAACTCCCCTTTTGAACTATGTAGCCTTTTTGAACTATGTAGTCAGAGGCAAAAGAAAAAAAAAACTGTGTAGTCTTGTAATCTCCTGAACTCATGACTTGTTTCAAATCTCTTTCTCTCTCTAGAGTTATCTGTTTAAGTAACAAAAGTTACTTCTAATATAAAAGGTGTTCTATTTATAATATTTCTCAAATTAGCTAAAAACATCCAAGCGAATTTTTAAAGTTTTTTTTCCTTTTTTACGTGCTTGGTCACACCACCTTTATCATGGTTGTAGGACTGCACACGTGAATTCTGACCCCAATTTTTTGCTTCAGTCAAGTTCTCTAGCACACCGCCAGGTAGACTATGGGCATGGTAAGTGGTCATGTTAGATTCTATCTTCTAAGATCTTTTGTTCAAACTTCACTATGCTCTTCACCATGGACATGGTAAATCCAATGTTGAACCAAACTTTTCTAAATTCTTCAAATCTTCACCAAAACTTGAACAAGTCATTTATTTCATCCTAAATACATCAAAAGCACATGAAAATCACAACTTAAACAAAATAAGTATCATATTCATAGAATTAATCATCCAAATATTCAAATTAAGCCCAAAAACATCTTTTCTAACTAAGGATTAATTTACACTTGCCAAAGGGATACCTAGTGCAAATACTTATTTTATTAAAGGACCAAGAGAATTAATTAAAAAATTCAAAATAAAAATAGGATGCAATGCATTCTCAACTATTTCCTTAAGGGCGATAGAATTATTACAAAACAACAACCTTCACTAGGAGCTCCATGAACATGTTTTGAAATAAGACAAGGGGCGGATGCAGGATGATAGGATTGGAGGGGTCGAATCTTAATTAATTTAATATTAGAATTATCTATATATGTTTGCTTACTATTATAACCATATTGCATCTTATATATGTATAAAGATTTTATTAATGATTTCACCGTGATATTTCTAACTTCATAAAAAAAATCATTCAATAAATAATTAAAGGCATTTAGTGAATTTGGTAACATATTATACATATATTACTAAGAAATTAATTATCAATTGAAAAATAGAGTTAATAGATTGTATAATTAGTATTCGTTAGAAATACTTTGTGTGATGAAATCATAACATTTGTAATATGAATAATAATCATTAGTCGTAGTGTATTACGAATAAAAAATAGTTGTTCATAATACTTTATTTAGTTAAATATAATTTTATGATAAATGAATTTAATTCTATTAGTTATTGTGAAAGAAAAAAGTTAAAAAAAAAAAAAGAATGGATATAAAAAAGATAATGTAATAAATGAATGTTGATAAAAAGAAAAAGAGAGTGTAATAAATACTGCTAAAAAATGAAAAAGTATACTTATGGGATTTGAACTCATCACCTCATGGATGTAAAACTAAAATCCTAACCACTACCTTATCTTTAGTTTTGTATTAATATTTGCTTTTTATAATATATATAAATACATAATTTTTCCTTATTTAAAGAAATTTAAAAAAAATTAATTTTTCCAATCTAAGGGCCCACCTTGGTCCACCCATGAATGAGATAATAGTTCAACTTTTCATACATGACAAATGAAAACTAGAAGATTAAATAGACTCATACTTAAAGCTCCTGAACTTTATCAAAAAAAAAAAATTAATAGAGTTATTTGGAAAGCTGCTTTCTCAATTAATTCACGTGAATAAAAGATTAATCTATAAACCTAAGCCATGAGAAAGCCACAAATCCCTCATTTTCATTAACACTCTATTTAGATTAGCGGAAATCAATGAAAACCAACATAAGAGGAAAGAAATGGGATTAACTTTGTCCGTTTGGCTATCTTAAACTATGGTGAAATGGGAGAAAATGGAAGGTAGTGAAGAGAAATCGGAGGCCATAGATTTTCCGTCCAATGTTGGGATGAAAGGGACAAAAACGAAGGGAAATCGTTAGAATGATAATCATACACTTGTAAAATAGTTTATACTAATATTTTATAAAAATAGTATAAGATCACTAACTCAATTTCTCTTATTTTCCTTTAATTTCTCTCATAACTTACCAAATATAAAATAAAAATTTTACTTCTTTTCATTTCTCCTCATTTCCACTTTCTTCCATTTCTTTCCATCCACTTCTGTCTATTTCCACTTTGGACAAAGTTGTCAAACACAACGTAAGTCCAAAAAAAAGGAATTATATGTGTGTGTGTATGTGTGAAGGGCGGTTGTCGACATTCGACAAGGGTAATAGGTGCCCCAATAGCCTCAGGCAAATAAAATAATAGTTATTTTTTTATTGTTTTTTAGACATATATATGTTATATACATATTAGAAAAAGGAAACTATAACACAATATTAAGCATATAATGGTTGAGTGTTTGTATTTAAATCACAAGGTCTCACTTCAAATTTGGTAAGTGTAGTTTTATTTTTTCAAAATATATGCATTGCGTTAACATTCTCTTTTTTTTTTTAGGTTTTTTTATTTATAATCTGATAAGTATAGGTTTACTTTTTCAAGAAGGGTTAATTACTCCTACAGTACTTGAACTTTCTTGGTTTAATAGTTTTGTATCTAAAAAAATTTCGTTTCACAAAAATGCTTAAACTTTTTAAATTTTTTAGTCATGGTACTTTTAGCCGAATTTCAAAAAAAAATTCGATGATAAGTTGACGTGGCATATTTTTTTATTTCCACGTTAGCTTTATTTTTTTCTAGCATATTTTTTTCCTTTTACTTACCCATCTCTCTCTCTCCACGTGATGTTATTGTTCCTTCTTCTTCTTCCTCACAAACCCAAAAGCTCTTTCTTCTCTCTCTCTCTCTCTCTCTCAACAGTAACCCAATCATTGACTCCACAGCCAAACCCATCAATTACCACCTCAATGACCACCAACCAGCAACTACAACCATAGAGATTCCTTAACCACGTGACCATAAACAACCAACCACCACCTCAACGTCCACCACCAACGTCACACCAACCACCACCTCAACTACCACTATGAAGTCCAAACACTGCCACAACTACCAGAGAAGTCCAAACATTACCACTCCGATCGCCCCTTTCAACCATTTTAGATGACTCTACCCCACCAAATGCCAGATTCAACCACTAACCACCAGCAAACTCGCTTATCCACGACAAAAAATCCGATTTAACTTGAATCCAAGCAACATCCACAAACTGAAACAACCATGTATGATAAACCCAAGCTAAACACAAAAACCCCGACACAACCTTCACCATCACTGCCACCAAAACCCAAACACCAAATCAACAACCCCTGCCACCTTCATCAGCAAACCTACAATCGCAAAAACCAATACCAAAATAAAACCCAGTTCGAATGCCACACATGACAATGACTTCGACTACGTCACTACCAACTTTTTGTTTATTATTAGCGTAATATTGGATTTCAAGTTGACCGCAATATGCTGAGGCTTTTATGTTTTATTTTTGTCTTCTTTATTTAAATTGAATGCGAGTCAAAGTCATCATGGGTGGGTGAGTTTGTTGGTTCGTTGGAGTTGTTATCTATTTGATAAGTGTAAATAGGCAGTAAAGTGCTTTTACTTATTGAAGTGATTAATATGGCTATATATAGCCTTACAAGAGTAACAGAAAAATAATACTGCTAACGTTTCTTAAGCCTAAAGAAGTGATAAACTCTAACAGAAAAAACAAACAGTCTGTTCCTAGAAAATAGGAATTATTCAAACGGCTAGAAAACAAATCAAAACAAATCTAGACTAAGTCAAAGACTTTAACATCCACCCTTAAACTGAATTCTTCATGTTATTCAGTTTATACTTGGATCTGCACATACTCCCATAAGACTTCTGAACTTTGTGAACAAGTCAAGCTTTAACGGCTTCGTCATTATATCTGCAATTTGTTCTTGAGCATGACAATGAACTAACTTGACAACTCCATTTTTGGTAAGTTCACATAGAAAATGGAATCTAACATCTATATGCTTGCTTCGACCATGTAATACAAGATTCTTTGAAAGCTCAATAGATGAATTGTTATCACAGAAAATGGTTATGCTGCAACTTCGAACATGATCCAAACTCTGCAAAATTCTCCTTAACTACACTGCTTGACAAGCACATGAGGCTGCAGCAACAAATTCAGCTTCTGTGGTAGACAAAGTGACTATAGGTTGCTTCTTTGATGACCAAGATACAACTCCAGAATTCAGTAGAAAAGCATAGCCCGAAGTACTCCTTCTATCATCCAAATCTCCAGCATAATCACTATCTGTAAAAGCAATTAACTCCCCATTTCCACCCTTCTTGTAGAATATACCAAATGTCAGTGTTCCTTTTATGTATCTCAACACCCTCTTGGCAGCTTGAAAGTGCAGCTCAGTAGGATGCTCCATATACCTGCTCAAAAGACTTACAACAAACATCATATCAGGACGAGTAGTAGTTAGATACATCAAACTACCGATCAATTGTTTGTAGCGCTTGTTGTCTACTCTCACTCCATTTTCATCTCTTGTAAGTTTGCAACCTGGGACAATTGGATTACTAACTGAATTGCATTTATCCATATCGAACCTCTCCAACACCTCCTGGGCATATCTCTTTTGACAGATGAAAATTCCATCTTCATTTTGCGCTACTTCTATACCAAGGAAATATCTCATTTTTCCAAGGTCTGTCATGTCAAACTCACGCATCATGGAATTTTTAAATTCAAGAAACATTGCTTATCATCACCAGTAAAAATTAAATCATCAACATAAAGACAAGCAATCAACTTTTTACCTCCCTTTGCAGCTTTAATGAACAATGTATGCTCGTGAGGACAACGCTGAAAACCTTCTTTGACAAAATATGACTCTATTCGACTATACCAGGCTCGTGGTGCCTGTTTTAGTCCGTATAAAGCCTTTTTTAATTTGTAAACTTTCTCCTCTGCACCTTTTTTCACATATCCAGGAGGTTGCTCAATGAAAACTTCTTCATTTAGTTCCCCATGAAGAAAAGCAGATTTAACATCAAGCTGGAAAATTTTCCATCCCTTTTCAGCAGCTAAAGAAATCACCAATCGAATTGTCTCTAGGCGTGCTACAGGTGCAAACACTTCAGTGTAATCAATCCCATGCTTTTGGGTATAACCCTTGGCTACCAGACGCGCTTTATGCTTCTCAATTGCACCATTTTCATCAGCTTTTGTTTTGTATACCCACTTCACGCCAACCTTCTTTGCTCCCATAGGCAAACTTGTTAATTCCCAAGTGTCATTCTTCTCTATAGCCTCAATCTCCGCATCCATCGCTGCTCTCCATTTTTCATTTCTCTGTGCTGTTTCAAATAAAAGTGGATCATTAGCAGCAAACATAATTAAATTAGTTGCTTCTTCCTCCTCTGACAAGCCTTCCCCACTTTCATAATCCCTCATCCACGAAGGTTGTTTTCGAACCCTGGACTCAAGCTGTTCAGGCGAGCACTCTTCGCTTGAGCTGGCTGAATTTTCTTCATTTGATCCATTTGTTGATTGTTCTCCGATATTTCCATCTGCACTGATTTCAGCTTCTCCATTTGGATGTGTCGTTGATCCTTTATCATCATCTTCCCAATTTAAGTCAATCTGAACAGCTTCCTTGTGACTGTTATCCCAGTCCCAATTTTTGTCTTCTTCAAACACCACATCCCTACTTATTACGATCTTCTGGGAGATAGGATCATACAATCGATATGCTTTTGACTCCTCACTAACTCCAAGAAAGATGCATCTTCTGCTCTTGTCATCAAGCTTTGTCCTTTTGCTGTCATGAATGTGAGCATGAGCGACACATCCAAAAATTCTGAAATAGGACACTGATGGTTTGAGCCCACACCAAGCTTCTTCCGGACACTTATTTTTTACTGCAAGCGTCGGACTTCTGTTAAGAATGTGAATTGTCCAGTTTACAGCTTCTGGCCAAAAGTCTTTGGAATCTTCTTACCTGAAAGCATGCTTCGAACCATGTTCATGATCGTCCTATTCTTTCGCTCCGCTACACCGTTTTGTTGAGGAGAGTATGCCGCTGTTAGTTGCCTTTGGATACCATTCTCACTGCAAAAGTTTGTGAATTCAATTGAAGTGAACTCTCCTCCACGATCGGTGCGAAGACCTTTTATGGCCAAGCCACTTTCTTTTTCAACTCGAATTTTATATTGTTTAAAAGCAGAGAATGCTTCTGATTTTTCAGTTAAGAAATAAACCCAAACCTTTCGGCTAAAATCATCAATAAAGGAGATCAGGTACCTTTTGTTGCTGTTGGACATTGGACTGATTGGACCACAGATATCAGCATGCACTAGTTCAAGAACTTGAGAGGCTCTCCATGAGCTTTCTCGAGGAAATGGATTCCTTTGTTGTTTGCCTACCAAACAGTCTTCACATACTCTTTTGGAAGCATCAAAACACGGCAATCCCCTCACCATTCCTTTTTGCTGAAGAATGTTGAGGCCATTAAAGCTCAGATGTCCATATCTACAGTGCCAAAGATGAGCTGAGTCTTCCACAAAAGAGTTGAAGCAAGCATTCTCCTTTAATTTCATAACAGCGAACAACTTGTACATGCGATTGGAAGACATTGCGATCTCCACAATGAGTCCCTTGTCAGGGTGAAAAATTTTGCACACTCCTTTTTTAATGAGAATTTCAAGTCCCTTCTCAGCTAGCTGGCCAATGCTCAAAAGGCTGTTTTGTAAACCTGGAACATAGAAAACTCCAGTAATAATTTGTGTGAAACCATTCACTATTATGCGCACAGTACCTTTTCCCATCACATTCATGCTTGAGCTATCACCCAACTTCACCTTTTCTCGGAAGCTTTCATCTAGCTCAGAGAAAAACTCTCTCCTTCCACACATATGGTTACTGCATCCGGAGTCTAGAAACCAAAATTCTTCTTTCCTGAATTCTCTATCATCCACATGTGCCATCAGCAACATTTCTTCATTATCCTCCACATAGTTCGCTTTCAGATTTGAGTTTTTGCTAGGACATTCATATTGAAAATGACCCAGCTTATGACAATTATAGCATTCAATAGTAGATTTGTCAATGCTACGCCTGCATCAAAGAAACGCTGCCTTCACCTCTTCCTCGTCCTCGCATTCCACCTCGACCACGTCCCCTTCCTCCTGAATACTCTCCAACAGTAACCTTCAAAGCTTGCTCTTCCATTGTTTGAGATTTCATACGCTGTTCATATACTAGAAGGCTGCTTTGTAGCTCATCAATAGTCATCATATCAAATTTTTGGATTCTTCAATTGAACACACCACATAATTGTACTTAGGTGTCAGTGATCGCAAAATCTTTTCAATGACATCTACATCTTCTATCTTCTTTTTGTTGACTCTCAACTTGTTAACAATAGTGAGAGTGCGAGCAATATACTCATTTACAGATTCTCCCTCGTTCATGCTTAACACCTCATACTCCTTCTGAAGAGCCTGGCGTTGTGCCCGTTGTATCCTAGCAGTCCCTTGATACTTTGTCTTTAGCGAGTCCCATATACTTTTCGCTGTCTTTCTCCAAGATAGTTTCCAAAATGGATCTATCAATGGCTTGGAACAAATAATTCTTGGCCTTCAAATCTTTCAGTCGTGCCTCATCAACTGCTTTCTTCTGTGCTTCACTAAGTTCAACACCGTCGATTGCGGCAGGAATTCCATTTTCTATTACACTCCAATATTCTTTTGATCTCATAAAATTTTCCATGAGCATACACCAATGGTCGTAATGCCCATCGAATTTTGGAATTGCTGGCTGCACAAAGCTACTTTCTGTCGTCATACTATCACTCTAACTTAGAAGACTGCTGCTTCTAATTTTATCAGGCCTTTGCAAGCTCTGATACCAAATGGTATCTATTTGATAAGTGTAAATAGGCAGTAAAGTGCTTTTACTTATTGAAGTGATTAATATGGCTATATATAGCCTTACAAGAGTAACAGAAAAATAATACTGCTAACGTTTCTTAAGCCTAAAGAAGTGATAAACTCTAACAGAAAAAACAAACAGTCTATTCCTAGAAAATAGGAATTATTCAAACGGCTAGAAAACAAATCAAAACAAATCTAGACTAAGTCAAAGACTTTAACAAGAGTTTAGTTTGGTTTATTAAAAGAAGTCTTAATTGCTGCACAAAAAACTCATCTTACTATGAATATTTTATGGAACATAGAAGGTCAGAAATCAAAATTTTTAAATTTTAAATGGTCCGTCAAACAACTTTCAATTAAATTAAATGTTCAAGATACAAATTAAATGACAATTGCTTTTAGAATGTGACTATTAATATCCTTATGATCATCAGAAAAATCAAAGCTTTAGTAAAAAATGGAGCTTTGAAACTCAGCGATGGCGGACGTAGGGAGATTAGAGAAAATGGGCATGTGGGTGTATGCGCTAGGAGAGAGAAAAGTAAAAAAAAAAAAAGAAAAAAAATATAATAATCATAAAATATTTTTTAATATAAAAAATAAATATGCTGATATGGAAAAAAGAAAATATTTTTTAATATAAATTTCTTGCCATCTCATTGTATTGCTAGGGTTTTGGCCAAAATCCGACTAAAAGTATCATAGCTAAAAGATTTAAAAAGTTTAAGTATTTTTGTGAAACGAAATCGTTTTAGGTACAAAACTTTTAAATCAAGAAAGTTTAATTACCGCCAGTAAAATTAAACCTTTTCAAGAATCAAGATGCATTTATTACGTTTATCTTCCTATTTATTTTACTATATCATAAATAATAATTATGTTGTCCATATTACAAGTATTTTTCATCTCATCGCATAAAACATTATAAAGAAATAATAATTATATAACTTGGTTTAATAACATTTTCCTTTGTAATTAATGTTATAGAAATAAATGTCCATTATTGAATAGTTGTCCTATTTAAACATATTTTTAATTTATTTTTGCTTAAAACTAAATTTATATAGTTTACTTGCATTTATGTTATTTTTTTATAAATTAATAATTAAAATTCAATTAAGAGACATATACAATTTTTTATGAAATGTGCAAAACAATTTTAAATTAGTTTTTGAAAGAGTTTTTTTTGTATCCAAAAGTTTTAGCAAGTATCCCAATGGAATTATAAATGAATTTCCATTTCACATATATAAAAATGTAATGTAATTATAATGATTAGCAAATGTACATAGATGGTCCTACTATTAGCTTAATTAAAATACGATTCCCTCCTTATATAATTCAATGTATGTCCCTTAATATATATGCATGCATGTATGTATAAGCATGAATGCATTTTCTCTGCTGATCATTAAAATGGTCCGTTGAATGTTATGAAAGACATATCATCATGGCTGATCTTTAGAATCATCTAATGGTCATGAACAAGTCCAATAGTTTATGTATAGATGTTGCTTCCTCCTTATTTGCATTACTCAGAAACTTTATAGAAACAATGTTGTTATGTCAAATTCTTACTCTATAAGATCAATTATCCAATTTCACTTTTACACACACTTAAAGTGATCTTGTATGTTTGTCTTTTAGGAGAAAACTAGTTTAAAAAATTTCTATTATTTAACTTGAACAAGAAAACACTAACTTATCTATTATTAGTTTATATTTTTTACATGCTTGTCAGTTAAGGGTGTAAAAGAGTTGAGTTTCTCATAAGCTACTTGAATTTAACTTGTTTTAGGCTTGGCTTGGCTCGGATCATTTAATAAATGAGTTGAACTTGAACTTAAAAAGAAGCTTGTTTGATTAAAAAAACAGCTTGAGTTTTTCTTTAGGCTGGCAAATATGCTCGTTAATGGCTCGCAAGCTAGACTTGCGGACATGCTTGTTAAGGGGTCACAAATAGCCTCGTTCATAAAACTTTTACATTATTATTTTATCATATATAATTATATTTTTAATATATTTAATCATATATAAATATTTACATAAAGAGCTCGAGCTCGGACTTGTTAAGCTAAACGAGTCGAACTCGGATTTATTAAGCTAAACGAGTTGAGCTTGAACTTATAATTTTTAGTTTCGTTAAAATTTTGGCTCTGCTCAAATTTGGTAATTTATTAAACAAGCAAGCCCGACTCATTTGTAGCCTTATTGTCATTATAGTATAAGAAAAATGCATGAAACTATGAAAATTTTAAAAAGAAATATTACTCTTTCAGTGTGTCCTAAACTATAAACTAGATCTATATGACTTGATAAGTAGAGATGTGCAAAGTACAATTTGGTTTGGTTTGTATCCTGAATATAGTTTGGTTTTTCTTTTAAATTCAAACGTAACCGTACAGTTCGGTTCATAATTTTTTTAAACCATAGAGAAAGAAGTTTAATACAATTTGATTTGCTATTTGAATTGTTTTTTACTCTTAAAATTAAAATACATTTTATCAAAAAGCTTCAACTACATATTTCGCATCACAAATGCAAGTATAAATAATAATATTTTAAATTAACTACTTATCTAAATAAATATGCAAAACTTATAGTAGGGAAGAGATTTCATCCATCATAAAATTATAATTCTACTAAACTATAATGATAATAGACTCAATAAAAGAATAATATGCTATCTAGTAGGAGATGCAAATTTTTCAAATATATAAACCAATAAGTAACTAATAATAGAAGTTGATTGATTAGTAAGACAAAAGGAGAAAAAAAAAAGAATGCTTAAAACACTAGAGACTAAAATCTAAATATTATCTTATTTATAGACATGCCACAACAATTGAAACATGATTTGACAATTTTAATTTCATTCTCATAAATGATTTATATTTAAATTAAAAATTTATCAAATAACTAAATTTTTAAATAAAAAACTTAAAAACGACATGTTTGATTAAAAAAAATATATACATATATGTAAAACTGTTGGGTTTGATTCTAATCATACGGTTCAATTTAAGGTTCCATATCGAAATGTAAATCGGTTAATTCTTACAGAACCAAATTACAGATCAAACCATTTGAAAAAGGAACAAAATATTGGTACGATTCGGTTTGTAGTTTAATATATTCTTTATCTCTTTTTTTTTTGCACAGCTTACTGATGGGTTTAAGGACATGATGGACTTGGCTTAAGTCGTCGAGTTTTGTCCTAATTTTAGGACACGATTCAAATCGTTAAATTCCATACAATTAAATCGTGCTCGTCAAATTTTAGTAGGCTAAAAATATCTTATTTTCAAGATGGTAATTTCGTCGCATTTTGGTGAGTTCATCCGATTATGGTAAGTGATAAACTTATCAGATTCTGATGAGTTTATCGTATTATGGTAATTTCCTGCTAGTTTTGTCTTTTAATACTAAGTGATAGTTTTGTCAATTGTGGTAAGATTATCTTATTTCGATAGATTAATTTTACACTAACTTTGGAAATGGTGAATTTTTATGTATTCTGGTAAGTTTTTCCGATCGTGGTATATGTTATTTTTGTTAGATTCTGACAACTTATCACATTGTAGTAATTTTGTTGATTTCGGTATGTAGTAGATTTGTCATATTTTTGTATTTTTTTTTTGCGTTCTGATAGTTTGCTAGTAGTTTTGTCTTTTAGTACTAAGTAGTAGATTTGTCATTCTTTGGTAAATTTGTCTTGTTTTGGTAATTTGTCTTTTAGTACTAAATGGTTGATTTATCATACTCTGATAAGTTTATCGCATTTTGGATGTTCATCTGGTGGTTTGTTTTTTAGTACTAAGTGGTAGATTTGTCATACTTTGGTAAGTTTATCGCATTTTGGTAGTTTGCCTTGTAGTTTTATTTTAGTATCAAGTGGTGGATTTGTCATACTTTGGTAAGTTTGTCACATTTTGATAGTTTGTCTTGTAGTTTGTCTTTTACTACTAAGTGACAAATTTATAATACTCTGGTAAGTTTGTCACATTTTGGTAGTTTCTCTTATAGTTTTATCTTTTAGTACAATTGGTAAATTTTTCTTATTATGATAAGTTTGTCATATTTTGATAGGTAGATTTTATGTAAACTTTTTGAAGTGATAAGTTTGTTACATTCTAATGAATTTGTTTAATTGTGGTATGTGTTATTTTTGTCAGATTTTGATAACTTAATCACATTGTGGTAAATTTGTTTTATTTTGGTAGAGTACAATACATGTTTAAGGTTTCTATGGAAAAATATTACCGGTATACAACTCTGATGAAATTAATTACCAATATACCGTAGTAAAATCGTGTTTAAGAAACATGATATGATAATTTACACATAAATCGCGGGAATAAAATATGATATAATGTTTATATACCATTGCTATATCACCAATAGTAATCGCTTTATAGGAGGTAATCAAATATCGCGATTAGCCATCGCAATATTAATTTTTTTATTTGCGTGTATATCGTGTTTTATAACACGATATTCATGTGAATATCACAACCATAACACGCGATATATGGTATATCGTATAATGTTTGTATATGCTGATTTATACACTCGATTTAGCAACTATATATTAGTATTTATTTTTATTTTGACCTTAAATAAGTAATTAATTTCAATTGAAGTTGTAAACATGAAATTATTTCGATTTTGGTATGTAGTAGATTTATTCTATTCTGTTAAGTAAATTGCATTATGGTGGTTTGTTTGTTAGTGCTAAGTGGTAAATTTATTAACTTTTGATAAGTTTATCATATTATGATAAGTACATGCTGCTCATAAATTTATGCAATATATATTTATCATTGCATTATAGTATGATTGCCATATTATGGCAACTTTATCCGATTTTGATATGTGATAAATTTGTTGTATTTTGATAATTTTTTTTATTATGATAGCATTGTGCGAATATGACAACGAATTAGATTGCAAATACGCAGCTTAAACCAAGTTTTCTCGTTCAAGTACCCATGATCAAATTGTAAAGTGCCTAATCATTCCCAATTTCCATATGATCATATCTAGGCAAGTACGTATGGTCAGGTCTGCTTAACTAAACCGAACAACAAAGCCTAACTGGAGAAGTGTGTGTTTCTTTCTATTTATAAAGATAAGTAAAGCACTAAAAATTAATTGTAAAAATTAATAAAATATTATTAATTAAATACTGAATTGATATTTTAAATTCAAACAATTGACTAGCAAGAAAAATATACTTTAAGTAAGTAATTATAAAAATAGATAAAATTTAGATACAAACATGATAATTATCATCTATAATTATTATCAAGTGGTTTATATACTATTTTTTTTTTTTATGGATAAATATGATATAATGTTTATATACCATTGCTATATCACCAATAGTAATCGCTTTATAGGAGGTAATCAAATATCGCGATTAGCCATCGCAATATTAATTTTTTTATTTGCGTGTATATCGTGTTTTATAAACACGATATTCATGCGAATATCACAACCATAACACGCGATATATGGTATATCGTATAATGTTTGTATATGCTGATTTATACACGCGATTTAGCAACTATATATTAGTATTTATTTTTATTTTGACCTTAAATAAGTAATTAATTTCAATTGAAGTTGTAAACATGAAATTATTTCGATTTTGGTATGTAGTAGATTTATTCTATTCTGGTAAGTTCATTGCATTATGGTGGTTTGTCTATTGGTGCTAAGTGGTAAATTTGTCAAATTTTGGTAAGTTTATCATATTTGGTAAGTACATACTGCTCATAATATTTATGCAGTGTATATTTATCATTGCATTATAGTATGATTGCCACATTATGGTAACTTTGTCCGATTATGATATGTGGTAGATTTGTTGTATTGATATATATATATTATATATTTTTTTTTTTTATTATGATAGCATTGTACGAATATGACAACGAATTAGATTGCAAATATGCGACTTAAGCCAAGTTTTCTCTTTAAGTACCCATGATCAAATTGTAAAGTGCCTAATCATTCCCAATTTCCATATGATCATATCTAGGCAAGTATGTATGGTCATGTCTGCTTAACTAAATCGAACAACAAAGCCTAATTAGAGAAGTGTGTGTTTCTTTCTATTTATAAAGATAAGTAAAGCACTAAAAATTAATTGTAAAAACTAATAAAATATTATTAATTAAACAGATAAAATTTAAGTATTGAATTGATATTTTAAATTCAAATAATTGACTAGCAAGAAAAATATACTTCAAGTAAATAATTATAAAATAGATAAAATTTAGATATAAAACGTGATAATTACCATCTATAATTATTGTCAAGTGATCTATATACCATGCATCTAACCTTCAAAACCTTCTTAAAATTTGAGGGTTTTTTTTTTTATGGATATGTCTGGATGGATTTATTAAAACACACGATGATGATAAATTATAATCTTCTGGTCGGTTGATTGTGATGTTTTTTAAATCTTCCTAATTTTAAATCGTTGTAACTCAAAATTATTGATATAGCATAAACTCCTACGAAAGCGACAGCTTTAGCATGCGTAACCTGTGTGTATTAAATCATGCAGGACAAAATCCCACACAATATTCCAACGGCTCAAAAGTCAGAAGAACGGCCACATCAAAGGGGACACATAAAAGCGTGCATAAATGAGACAAGATCGACCTCAAAAAAGAAAACTCAATAAATAAATGAAGCGGCCATAAGAGACCGTTGACGAAAGCGCATGGCAAACGTGTTCCGTTCAAAATTCGTAAGGGCATCAACTGCGCTTTTATTGGACTACTTTTTACCGTCTCCCAAACACGCCCTTCACCTTAACCGAGCTGACTCGTTGTTTTGATCATTCTCGGTCTTCCATTTCTGTTATCTTATATGTTCAAATTCGGGTGGAGCACATGCGTAGGTTTTTTTTTTTTTTTTTTTTTTAACTGCATAAATATAAATTATATAAAAAAATTACTAACATAGTACTGTTATGTCACATCTCGGATTAGAGATACAAAGATTTATTGTATCGCATCTTCGAATAGAAATATAATAACCTAAGTAAAAAAAAATAATAATAAAATTAGTTGCTTGTGTATCACAAAAAGCAGTTTTGCCCGAGTATCGCATAACTAATAAGCGATACACATAATATTATATGTGTCGCTCGTTGATTATGTGATACATATTTAAAATATATCGCACAAGTGTATCACACAACCAATGTACGATACACTTATAAAATTAAAAAAAAAATAGTATCGCACCCCACGATGGGATACATCAACATTATTTTTTTACTTTTTTTACAATCTAGTTTTATGGAATTTTTTTAAGCTGTATTATACATGTAATATTCTCGTTTAAATTCAAAATAAAATAAAAAAAATTAGATTCCCAATTACTCACTTGTTTGTTTCTCCCAAATAATAGCGTTTTTGAATGAATTGGAAATGTGTTGTTATTATACTACGTTATACATCGCACGTTTGATTCACTAGAATGCAATACGATAGGAAAAGAATTGTAATTTTTTATTTTATTGTTAGAGATATTTTTAGAACAAATTATATTTTTTAATAAAAAATAGTCAATCCCTCTGATAAAAAGAAAGGACTATTCTATATTACATGAAATAGATATTATTTTAATAAATTTTTTTATAAACAAAGATATTTTAAAATAATAAAAACGAAATAATAATTCCATTGCAGTGAATTAACTTGCTATTAATACGTGAATATGCCATAAATACACTATATCTAAGAACTTTTTTAACCTCCCACGAACATACCAGCTTGACATAAATATATCACACCTATCATTTTAACATACGATCCAAGACAGATCTTGCGACTCCTGCCCATATCACAAGTGCGCGATTTAATAATTTCCGAAGCGACGCTACTTTTGCTTCTCTCTCTCTCTCTATTTCTTCGTATGCACATATACCTGAACGAAGATACTTCATTGGGTCTTTCTGCGACTGTTGGCTTTACTTGCAAGCTCAAAAATCAGAGCCCCATAATTCAAAATCACTCCTTTTTCATTTGAACGATACTATTTGTGGTTCTTCCATCAAACCCATCAAGCTTTTTTCTGTCTTGTATTTACAGTTGACATTCAGTTTCAATCAAAGCCAGTGAGTTTTTCTTCCTCCCTTTTTAGTGTATTGCAGAAACATAGAAAAGCTATTGATCAGTTATAGAGACTCCAAGCTCATAGATAGCTCCAAATCGTTATTAAAACTCCAAAAACTGCTGTTTGAGGATCATGAGTTGGAGTTTTAGCAACGGTTTTGAGGCTTTGGGACGGTTTGTGAAGTTTTTGCATAGTTTTAAAAATTTGAGGGAAGTATGAAGGTGATTCCATAAAGTCTAGAATCTATGGGCATCTGATCAATAGTTTTGGACGTATATTTATTTGTAATTCCCCCCCTCCCCCCCTTCTCTCTCTCTTTTTGGTCCTTTTTGGGCAGGAACTAGGACGCCTCTTTAGTTTTCTTTCACTTCTTGTTTTAATCGAATGTTTTGGATGCTCTTTTTGGATTGTTTGCAGTGTCAGTGTATCCAAAGGTAAAGGTGAGAGAAGACACTAAAGATGATCACGAAACTTTACATGACAAGAAGAAGAGTCCGAGAAGTCCTGTTTTGGGCTTGAAAGCTATTGACTTCCTCTCCATATATGATTCCAATACTCTAGGTAAACTGATATGTTCCGAACTCTTGTGAAGAGAATGCTTTTTGCATGTTTTATGTTAATTTTGCAAGTGGTATGATTTCCTGTTGTGGAAACCTTAGAATCTTTTAGTCGAAAGGTGTTGATTACCAGAAAAAGATCTTTGTTGTCATGACCTTTTCCAAATTCAATAGTAATTGAGCAATTGCTGCTTTGGAAAATAGTTGGGTGATCATAGGACAATCCTTTTTCCTCTTTACTCTGTGTCAAAACGCCAGTAAAAGGAGTTGCTAGAGTTAGGCAAATGTTTGGGTATTCCACCTTTTGATGGGAAGATATTGAAGTTTGTCCTCTCTGTTATGAGATTAACTTGTTCATGTGACTGGGTTGACTTTCGCTTCTTTGTTCTGGAGGTTGTATCATTTTGTTATCTTGTGTCTATTATTGTAGTAATTCATTGAGTGCTTAGTTTCTGGAGCTTGCATGTTTCATGTATTGATTGTCTTGAACAGGAAAGAAGTGGGTTTCAGGTGTGATGGGATCTTTAATCAGTTGCCCCTGGTATCTTCAATCGTTGTAGGGTTTGGATGGACAGAAAATAGAAAAGCATTTGCTGTTGAATTTAGACTGGCCATATTGATTCTGCCTTGATAGAGACGGATTGGGGCTCAAAACAGAAAGAAAGATCTATTTAGTTGCACCTAATCGTAGGATTCAAGGGGAATGTGCCGGCTCCGATTTTTTAAATGAGCGTTAGGAAGCGTCCCTCTGATTGAAATAGGAGAAATTCCTTGAAGCAGATTTGAAGTTTAATCTTTCACAGAAAAGTGAGGTCATAGAAGAGTGGTTCTCAATATATCACCTCTATATAATGAAAATTGATATCAGGGGTTTATAGAACAAGTCCGTTTATCATTGGAATCACCTCTATATCATGGAAATTGATGTCAGGGAAAAGGTCAATGATAAGTTGGACATTTAAAGCAGTAGAGTTTAGTTACTGCTCTATTTCATGGAGAAGATATAAATTAATTGGAAAGGAGGATATCTAAAAGAAATACGGGTAGAAACTTGAAGGAAAGAACAATGGATCCATGGACCTTTTGAAGAGAAGGATTGGTGTGAGTGCATCTGTGTCTGCAGCTTTGACACAAGCTTGTACTGTCCTTATCAGAAAGCTGGGAGCAAAAGTGCTTTCTCCCTCTTTTGTATGAGCTAAAGAAAGTTTTACTTGAAATGAGAATTGGAGTTTTTTTCCCCACCTTCTCTTTTGAAAATTGTAGAAGAACTGAGACTGGCTTTCTATCTTGCTGCTACTATTTTGGCTGTGAGAGAGGAATCGCATTGAGCACTAATTGTCTGTTTGAGACTAAGAAAACCTGTAACTTTATTACTAAATGCTAATAATAGAGATGTTTAAGTACCTCTCAAGCTGATAGTGCATGATAGATTATCCGTTTGTAGTTTTACCTTCGTTAGATCAGATAATATTAAACCCACAACCTAAATTCTGGGGCTTTGTTTTTTTCTTTTCTTTTCTTTTTTTCCAATTTTACAGGTGACGTCTAAAGTTGCTAAAAGACATTACTGGATCCAATATTTGTTTGTCAAATATTATGGTTGAGATTTTAAGTTGTCAAATGTCATACACAATCAAACACATATCCATTGTTTTCAAAGTAGTGTCATACTGGTGAATTTATGACATTTCATGTGTTAGAGGAAATTGCTGGAGTTTTTTTAACTTCTCAGGATAGCCTAGTCTTGGAGATTTTATTGTTGTATCCAAGCCACACGAACTCGATATCGTGATTTCCCTGCCAAGGGTTGTCTTCTTATGTGTTTATCAGGCTATGAATTTACAATTTTTTCTTCTTGATTCTCTATTAATTGCTGGAGTTTTTTTAACTTCTCAGGATAGCCTAGTCTTGGAGATTTTATTGTTGTATCCAAGCCACACGAACTCGATATCGTGATTTCCCTGCCAAGGGTTGTCTTCTTATGTGTTTATCAGGCTATGAATTTACAATTTTTCTCTTCTTGATTCTCTATTTGATCAAACTGGAAAAGGCATTGCTCCGGTGCAGAATTGAGACTATTTTCTGATAGCTGAAATTGTATTCTTTGAATTGTAAAATGAATATGTTATGTAATGGGAAAATTGCCCTAGAAGCCCTTTACAAATTTGATAAAATCCAGTCAATCCTTTATACTCATGGTCGGGTAAATTTATGTCAAAATATTACTCTATTGGCCTGTGCTGTTACCCTAGTTAAGTCCATCCATTAGAATTTCTACAAAACATAAAAAATACCAAATAATAAATTACTAGATTGAATTTTGGCACAAACATTGAGCGCTTCCAGTATACTTTACTCATAATTTAACACATTTTTCCTTGAGGCTATGCAATGTTCTGGTTTTCTTTTTACTGTTTTCCAGAATTGCAACCTAACGGCCATTTGTTTGATTTTCAGTGCGGAAGCATCAAGTCTTTCCAGAGTACAATGCCAGGGTATCAAAGACTTGCACATCACATCCACTCAAAGAGATAGATTCCGTTGGTAAGATTTCTCTTTCCTTTCTTCTACCAGTTCAGGGAACAAAATCCTTGAGTTGATGTTGAGTGTGTAACTAAATCTAGCATTGCTCTGATCACAGTGACAGGTAAAAATGAGACACTTGTGGACGAGAATAACAGATCAAATATTAGAGCTAGTTCAATCCCCCGACCACGTGCTGTCCTATCTAGTCCTGGTAATTTCTAATCCTCTTTAATACAGGTTGGTGCAGATGGTTTTCTGAACTTGCACTGCACCAGGTCTGTTTATTCGGTTATTTTGTTTCTTCCTATATCGAGTCTGTATCTAATCCATATCTGTTCTGTATGTACTATAAACATACTATGTCTATCATGTGTATTCTTTATTCTTATTTCTGTTATAACAACCTGTTTCAAATTGATGCCAAGGCAATATCACAATGATAAAGCCAAAATGGCAATATGTTGGAGACTTTGGAAAGACAAATCTTAGCAGAATTGTACATTTGTGCAGATAACGATGCGATGATCGGAAAGAACAATAGAAGGAGCACGGACCACCATCCATCAGCTTTGGAAAACCACAACAGATCTCAACAGAGAACTCCACATGTTGTAAAGAGTTCCTCAAATAATGCCAGCCATGTCGTCGCATCGGGTATAAAGAAAACTAAAGAGTCTGCTGATAATCAGAGCAAGCAAAAGCAGAAGGAAAAGGATCGCTTGGCTTCATCAGCTATGAGGCAAAAAGGGACATACATTCAAACAGGGAAGGCCAATGCTTTCAGATTTTGATTTTGTGCTTTTCAAAGTAATGTAAGATGACGAGTGAGTGGATGAACCGAACACGTATTATTGGTTGTGCACGCTTTATTACACTGGCTGATAAGGAAATATGTAACATCATAAAATGAGGTCCTCCGATTATAACGGCTCCCCGAGGAACTTGATAAGAGGTTAAAACAAGAGAGAGTTTATTTTACTTTATCATAACGATTTTCTTTGTTTCCCTTTTTTTTTTTTTTTTTAACGTGTAACCTATATTGGAACATGTTGAAAGTTTATACAATGTAGTTCGGTTTGTTTTCTCCATTAAATCAAACCAAATATATATATATTTTAGTCATAATATTTTACCCTTTTCTTTGTCAAGCTTTCATTCTTTTTCCCTTTTGAATTTTCGAGTTTTGGTCTGGACACCATGGCCAATGAGAATATTTTTTGAACATTTTACTTGTTCACTTCCTTGGAATAGTAATTCTTTACAATCTTATTCTTATGAAATTTGATCCTAACAATAATTTCATAAAAAATCTCTAATAAAAGTAAATTAGATAGCATTCATCATTCAAACCTAAGAAATTTTTCTCTTAAAATGTTCTTATTTAAATAAAAGATTAGCAAATAAAAATCTTATGACAATTTTATTCTATTCTAAATAATAACAATTCCATTTTAATCTTTATTTAGCCAAGTATGAGCAAAAGTTTTCAAAATTCCACATAACACAGCCTTGCTCGCTAAAGGTGGTCAACAGCAATCACCCTAACCTTAGGTGGTTAGTGTGGCCACTACCAAGTGGGTCATGATTGACATTCAAAAGTATGGTCAACTTGACCCACACAAATTTAAAGATAAAATAAATATAAAACAAAAAGGAAGAAGAAAAGAAAAATTTGTGAAAATATGATCGGGTTTTAATTATATCATGTGATCAAATTGAAACCCAATATTTTGCATGAAAAATGTGTTTTCTTCAATCCTTCAAATGTATAATACTTTCCATATAAAATTGCATGTCATGCATTTATACTCTCCTAAATTACAAAATAATATTGCATCTGCAAACTAAACTAAAGTAAGCGAAATTTTCATGGGCCCTAGCATGAGAATATTCATAATTTGAACAATATTATTTGATTGAAAATTATAACAAGACCAAACCACTTCTTCTGCTTTGTTTTGATTGAAAAAAAAAAAGAAAAACCGAATCCAAAGATTTATCCTCAGGTAGATCGAATAAACCAAAGTGAATAATAAAAAAAAAAAGGAAGATATGTATATAAAAATAATAAATAAGGATTGAAACACTGCATTAAAACATAAAAGTTTCTTATGTCATATAAATAAAGGCACCATCCAATTTAATTTTTTTTTAACAATACTAAGGAAGTGTTGATATAGGCTAAGTAGGATATGAGAACCTATGTGTACTTTTGTCGTAATAGTTTCCTAAATTTTTGGAATTGGAATTTACTTAGTGGCTTATTAACACCACCTTGATACATGTATCATATTTATAATAAACACGGTATTCTATGGAATTTGTAAACCTTTTCGTTATACTTTTACAATATTAATTTTTCAAGGTGAATTGTCAACAAACATAATTAATCAAAATTTATAAAACAACTTTAAATAGCAAATTTCATA
The DNA here is from genome assembly GCA_024138025.1 of Combretum micranthum. Classification (NCBI taxonomy): domain Eukaryota; kingdom Viridiplantae; phylum Streptophyta; class Magnoliopsida; order Myrtales; family Combretaceae; genus Combretum; species Combretum micranthum. The sequence continues at coordinate 42,449 of JAMXBD010002169.1, read as the reverse complement.
TGAGAGCTAGTAAACATATTTATATGTACATTTTTTCCCTAGTGAAGACAATAATGGACGTAGGATTATAAGATGGTGAGGTTAATTTTCAGTTGAGTTAATATTAGACTTATCACTATATATTCACTTGTTATAAATATATTGTATCTTATATATGTATGAGATTTTCATTAATGATATCATTGTGATATTGTCTAAAACTTCAAAAGTTCGAAAAAATTCATTCAATAGATAATCAAGTGTATTTAGTTCATTTTGTTAAAGATTGTATATATATTACTTAAAAATTAATTATTAATTATAAAATAGAGTTAATACATGAATCTATATAAGTTTTTCTTTTAGGAAAAATATATCATAAGATATATCTAAATAGGATAACCATTTGATATCCTATGTCCATTTTTATAATGTTAATGGTAGAAAAATGTGTGATACTGTTAGAGGTGAATTTTAGCTGGTATACTTTAAGCTTATTGGGGCTATGGTCCACTCCACTCCAAGTTAAGTGGGGCTACAAAAGGCAATACTTGGCCCTCCAAGACAAAAAACCACTTAGTGGGCGTCAGAGATGTGTTCGATGTAGCAACTCTAATACTTAAGTCAATAAAATGCGTATTGGTAGAGTAGACTAAGAGTGAGAAGAGTGAACTTTGGCATATAGCTAGTAGAGTAATGCTTATATAGTTGAGTACCTTTTCCTTATTAGAAAAGTGGATTTGCTCGGTATAGGAAAATTCTTCTTGTTTATTTAGGGAAGTATCCTTATTGGTTTTAGGTAAGTATAATCTAATCATCTAGTAATCCTTTGAGAAGCATGCTCCCATTTAGAAACATAGCGAGTTCTCTTATTCACAATAGTAAGGAGGCTAGGTAAGGATAACTTCCCTTTAAGAGAATGGAATAGTAAAGAGGCCAAGTAAGGTAACTTCCTTTTGGGAGAATGAAACCGTGAAGATGTGGTCAACAAGCCTTACACGAGCTTGATCGTCTCCTTAGGCCTACTAGTCTTGGGCAAGGCAAGTAGGCTTACATGGGGATAAGGTCAGATTGGGACTAAAAAGCCCACAGCAATAAATGTTTATCAATAATTATTAAATCAAATTGTATAATTAGCTATATAATAAGATCAAAATATGTGTCACACGAGTAATGTAATTATTATTTATAATGTAATACTGATAAAAATAGCTTTTTACAATAATATATCTATATATAATATTGTGATCAAAGAATATAATGGTGCTAATTATTGTAAGAGGAAAAAAGTTAAAAAATAAAGGGAGAGAAAAAAAAGTATGTATGTTGAAAATAATGCTATTAATTACTGTATTGTTGGATTTAAAAATTCTTTTAAATTAATATTTCGGCTTTATATATGTATTGAATCATGTATTGTTATTAAGAATGTGCATTCGCACGACATATAATATCATATGTTAAATACTAAATTTTATTTGATAATAACATATCTTGATACAATATAAGAAGTTAATAAACTCCTTATTCATGTAACTTAGAAGTTCAAATGTCTATTAACAATCAAATCTATTCATAAATCTAATGTATAATATTAATTTTAAATTGACATTTGTATAGTAAAATGGATTACGATATTAAAGTTAAATATATATACCTTTCAAAAAGCGTTAACTAAGAGTCGTTTAAATACTATGTTAAAGAGAACTTTTATTGTTATTTTAATTGGACTGTCCACTCAATTATCTCACAACTAAAAAATGATAATATAAATCATAGTTGGGTATAAATCTAAACCGATAAATAATAAATAAAACCGGTTACGTTAAAAGACAAAACGAGACAATATAATTTTTCCAATGTTAAAATAAAAAAAATTATTTATAAATTAAATATTGTACTGTTTTTTTTTTTTTCTCTTTTCCCTCTTTCAGAACAGACTTGGCCCCAATTCATCCATTCAAATCAGTCACAGACTTTTGATGTGGTTTGATGTGAAAATCTTTCGGACCAAGCTATTCATGTATAAGAAAAACATATTTTCAAGTTAATTTACTTTACATTATGGACGGTTCAATTTAATATTCTATTCCCCGTTCGTCGTCCCTAGCTCATGTCACGGAAAAAGGCAAGCGAAAAGGATCTTTACCTTTTTAATTTTTCTCATCTTAAAAGCGGCACCAGTCTGCTTTGCAACTTACCTTTGCATTACTAAATATCAGATCGTCTCAGATGAAACAAATGGTCTGGTTGACACCAAAATCCTCACTAAAGTCTTAAAAGTTGAGATTTGGAAACAGTTTAAAAATTATTTACATGTTTTTTTCTTATGTACCAATAAAAATAGAACTTGAAAGTGTAAAATTCTATCCACATCTTATCATGTAAATTTGTAGGTTAGTTTAGCCAATATGTGGACTTGTAAGTTGTAACTATAAAATAACACACATAAAAAAAGAGGAGGGAGGAGAGGGGGAAAGAAAAATTAAAAACCAAAAAGAAAAAGGAAAATAATGCTAGAAAACAGAAGAAATTCTATGGTATCACTAAGGATATTTTCAAATCAATTATCTAATGATTTAAATAAATATAATAATTAATATATTACATATTTCAATAGTGCAATAACTTTTGCATATAAATTTGAATCGTTGAATAAGTAACAGAATCAGTTCCATTAAAAAATAGTAGGATCATGATATTTTCCTAATAAACATTAGCTATGCATAATGTATCAACAATTAGCATTAATTACCACCATTACTACCATCGACACCCTCACTATTGTTGTTACTGCATAGGGATGCAACTAAGAAATATTTGAGATGATTTTTATGAAACTCAAACCCATCCCAGTACTTTGCAAGGCCTTTTGAAACCTATCCCATACCCTATGGGATTTCCTTGAACCTAAAACCCCTTTGTGAAGACTATGTAGGTATCTAAACTCAAACCTGATAGACATAATAATCATGTTAATCTGAGGTAGATGAATTTCATTTGTGCAAGCAAAAGGTTCCTTCTTTGTTTTCTTTGAAAGGTCTACTTAAGAAGCTCATCATTTATTGAAGTGAGCCATTTATTCTCTTTAGAAGATCTTGCATCATCTCAATCTAGATTAACTCTTGGAAATTTACTAGTTCTTCTCATACTCATGGGTCTAACTAGTTTCTCTACTTCTTTGCTAGTTTTCTTAAGATGTTGTTTGTAGGAGAGGCAGAGACACTTGCCCTAGAATTTGATTGCTTTCGGTGGCAATGGCCAATGATTCATTGCCAACAATTCTTGCTTTATAAGCTGTAAATATCCTCTGTATTAAGCTAATTTACGTGCACAACCATTATCATACAACTTAGGCTCTATACTCCTCACCATCTTAGATCCTAAATAAGAAGAAGAAGCATGATTGCAATAAAATCTTTAAATAGGAAAAACTTGGTAATTCATTTTCCTTGGTCACATTGTAGCCTTTGAGAGATGAATCTATTTTACTAAAGGAACCATCTTCCACATTATATGGTGCTAAAGTTTAAGATCTAGACTTGATGATTATGGTACCATTAGCTCTAAGCTGGGAGGATTTTTCTTTTCTTTTTTTCTTTTTTTACAATTTATGTATCAAGTTCAGGTTTTGTTCCAAATAGATTTTCACCGTTAGAGATATCTACTAGAGCATTTGCCTTCATGTATTCGATATAGCAACCCTTAAATCTATTGAACTTGTGCTCGTAAGATTGAATACAATCAATGGGTGCCGAGGCTCAAGGGATGCCTAGTATGACTACTTCAATGCCCAAGTCAATCAACAACCAATAACACAATAATTAGGAAGCAATGAGTAAATAAGATCAAGTAAGGAAATTGTCTTCCAATCACTGGAGAAGGTAGATTTTAAATGATATAGTAAATGTATCCTATAAATTAGGAAACCTTCTGGCCATTGTTATACTAGATACTAGTAAGCTGGTACACTTACCTAATATATATCGGTGACTTTATAAGTCATGTAGGTAGACATCTCCCTGGGTCCAGGTATAAAAAAATGGACTTGAGACTGTCCTGTGGGAGTGGCAGGGTGAGTAGGACCCGTAGACCCGCTGGTTCATGGGGTGAGTCCTACGGATCTAACCTACATATTTAGAAAATAAGAATTTTTCACAAGCCAATTTTTTTTTCTTTTTTCTTTTTTTTAACAAAAAATCAAACGGACCCTTTTGGACTTACCGAATCCATCGAGTCCTCGAGATGGACTCGGATTGGACCCAACGTGGCCTCCCGGGACCTGACTTGGGGAGATGTCTACATATAAGAGATTGATAATAGGTCATTATGTTGTTATTAAGCATAATGACTGAGCATATGCATATAGACCTTGTTTAGGGTCGTCCTAAAGCTATCATAGACTTGTGTCAAGTCAACCTATAATTCAAATAGATCAATGCAAGGCTCAATAGGTTATCTTATGGCTTAGGGAGGTTGGTTTGGGTCTAAGGGTCCATGATCAAAATTGCCTATTAATAGGATTCCAATGAGTTTAGGCCTAGGCAAAAACTTGATTTAAAATCTTGTGGGGGTTTTTAGAAAAACCCCATAGAGTATTAATTGGGTTGGGCGGTTTAAGTACCTATAAGAACTTGTCTAGTTGCATTATCACTACTATTTTTAGCTTTATCAATATTACTATCATTAATTCATCAGTCATAACCGTCATCGCTAATTGTTATATCTATACATGGTAAACAATAGAAAGCTCAATTAAAAAAAAATGTGGTTATACTTGCTACGATAAACATTATATTTAAATCTTGTACTATAGCATTTTTCTAGTATTGTACGGTACTGTTTCTTTATCCAATGTTGTATTGAAAACTATATGCTACAAAGCATGATGAATTTTGTTCTATGGAACACCATAAAATGCTACTGTAATAAATGCTACATAAGAACCATATACAAATGCATGCTAAGAACATTATTTATTGAATATACATAGATCTAATACATTAATGTGGATCTTTAGGATGTAGTTGAGTGACAAAGGATTTTAGAAGCACAACTAAACACATCAATTACCAAAACTATTAGTATATACCACTATTAAGAAGTTTAAGAAAAAAAGAAAATAAATGTAACAAATATTTATAAATACAAAATTTAACAACATAGCAATCTAATCCATAATAGGAAAAAAATGTCAAACCCAACCTATGTGACAACTTCAACTGAATAATCTTTAAGGATAGGAGTGGCTTGATTTAGCTCTATATTTCTTTTAGACCAGAAGGAATTTATGATGGAGTTCGATTTTTTATGTTACAAACTAAATTGTATTGTTGGTTGAGAAGTCCTTTTTAAATTATAAAATATTGTTTTAATTTATGTATCGAATCATATTTTATTATTAAGAATATATATTTATATAACATGTAGTATCGTATCTTAAGTATTGAATTTTTTTCATTAATAACATATGTTAATGCAATATAAGATTATTATTATTATTAATATTATTATGCCATTCAATATAAGATATTAATAAAGTTAACATTTATACGCCAATATCTTTATAGTCTAGTAATATTAACACTAATTTTTCAAATGGGGTGAACTATTTTTGACTCTCCTTTATTGTAATGGTCCTTTTTTAAAACTAAAAATCATTTTAGTCGATATGCCATTCGATTTATCCTTTTAAACTAATGATAATTTCTCTTTTTGTCTATCTCTCTTGAAGGTGATTCACAAACCCCAATATAAAGGGGCGGCCTCATGGCTAACCGTGCTGCCCTTCCCTTCTAAATCCCTTCCCGTCATTTATCATCTAAATCCGTAGATTTACCACTACTAATCTCAATATTTGCAAATCTATCACATATAATATCATATTTGGGTATTATATATCAATTGTGACCTATTCGTTTAGCATTTCCACAATTGCAAGTCATATCTTGGTGGCCCAAAGATTGCCTAGATTAAGCAAAAATATTTTGTTAGTAGCATTTAGAATAAGTGGTTTTTTTATGTATTTATTGTTTTTGTTTTTATTTTTATTTTCATCCATTAAATGGGATCTTGCTATCCCTTTTATGAGTTTTAATGTACTATTTAGTAGGGTGAGTTTGATTCTCTTATGTCACGTTTGGTATACGGGAATCGTCCTGAATGGAATGGATTGGAATCGAAAGAATGGAATGGATTGGAATCGACAAGGGAATAACAAATCCATTCCGTTGTTTGGATGCGAACACAGAATGAAATAGATATGAATTAGTTTACATTAGAATTTACCAAAAATACCCGCTTCAAAAAATAAGATAATAAATTTATATAGGATAAAAATGTAATTTAAGTACAAATGCTTAATGAAAGGGGGAATGAAATCACATTCCGCCTTTGAGAAGATGGAATCGAATTCCAATATAAAGCTAGAATCATCGATTCCAGAAAATCGCAATTCTACCTTCTCATGACGCTTCCAAACGTAAGGGAATGAAAGCCAAAATCGTGATTTCATTCAGATCCATTCCCGGATACCAAACATATCATTAGGAGAAACAATTGTATCCCTAATGTGTGGGATAATTTGACTATAGAAGTTATATGCCTGTTTTTACGGATGGTTTTTGTATCCCAACTTTTTATTTGTTGGTTTTGTATTTATTTATGTAATTGATATAATTTTTTTTCTAACAAATGAAATTCATTTTTAGTGGTAAGAAAGGAAAAAAAAAACTAATGATAATTTATTTAATTTGACCCAATACAAAAACCTAAAACCTTCCAGATTAAGTTAAAGAAAAGAAAAATCCGCATTGTTGACCTAATTTGCCTAGGCTTATAGATTCATCCGGTTTCATTTTCCTTGCCCCATCGGCTCTCTTGTCCCTAGCTGGTATCATGGAAAAAAGCAGGGAAACATACCTTCACCTTTTCAATTTTTTTTCCACGTAAAAGTGTAACTGGCACTAAGTCCAAGTCCCACTCTGCACCTCGCTTCTATATCGTAAATACTCATGCCCATAAGTCTCTGCAGTTAAACAAATGGTCTGATTATCTAGGATTTGTTTGGATAGTCTATTTTTTATTTATTTTTATATTTTTTTTAAAATAATATGTATAAATATATCCGATTTATATATATATTTTATCTATATTTGATATATTTGATTTTTTTATAAGAATTATCAACTTTTTTTTAGCTATATCTATTTTTTGATAAATAATTTATTAGAAAAAATTAAAAAAAAGTAACCATATCTACCGAAAAAGCCAACCAAACAGACCGTAAATCCTCATTAAACCCTTAAAAGCCGACATCTAAAAATAGTATATAAATAATTATCCTATTTTTAAAACTTATGCAAGAATAGAATTTTAGTCTAAAATCTGCCAAAAAAAATTTATTAAAAAAATTTAAAATTGTATCTTTATCTGAAATTGTAAATCTTTTAAAAGCTAGATATGTGAATTTGTAATGATGTAAAATATGTATTAAAAAAAAAGAGGAAAGAAGAATTTAAAAACAAAAAGGAAATATATATTAAAAAAATAAAAAATCCAGAAAAACATGAACCTAAAACCAGCTCTGCAAAATGCATTCTGTTTGTTTTGTGGATCTTTTTTTATCATTTTGATTTTATTTTTTAACATTTTAAATAAACTATTTACTAAAAATAAATATAATAAATAAATAAATCAAACAAGCAAAATACTAATATAAAATAGACATACGGAAGACAAACTAACCAAACAGACCGGAAGCTCAGCGGCAATCATACAAAGCCCAAAGCCAGTGAAGAAGAAAAGATTTCCTTTTCCTTATAGTTGTTTTTCCGTCTCTCCATATATCACAATCACACACCCATTTCTGCTCTCAAGAGGTACTCTCTTTCTCTCTCTTACTCTCACACGGACAGTAAAGGACAACAAAAGACTGAAACTTTTTTTCACTTGGGAATCTTATTTATGTTTCTGTCTATTAAACCCAGATCTTATTCGTTATTGGGTGTTTGAATAATTTTATTTAGAAGTGACAATCCTTGGTTTACAGATCTTGAGGGTCGTTTCTGGATCTGGGGGTTTTGGATTAAGTGAAGCTGTTGATTAGAGTTCTTAAAGTAGTAAGGCTGTATAAAAATTCTAACATGGCCACTGCTTTTCCTATTCCACTCACTGCTGCTCAGGTAATGTGTTTTTGAATTGGCACATATGCATCTCTGTATATACTCTTGTTCTTGGGAATGCAAGATTTATGTGTTTATTTATAAAATTGGAATGGGATGTGAAACCAAACGAAAAAAAAAGGGGTTAAATTTTGTGATTTTTGGTGTTTAGATTGGGACTTACTTTGTGGGGCAGTACTATCAAGTGTTACAACAACAGCCTGAGATTGTTCATCAGTTCTATTCTGATGCTAGCACCATGCTTCGGATCGACGGGAATGCCCGAGAGACTGCCACAGCAATGCTGGTATGTGTTTTTCTCTTTCTCTAATCGTGTGTCAGCCTTGGTGCTTTACTTGGGGTTCGATTTCTCTGGGGTTTGTTTAGCAATTTCTTTCTATATAGCTGATAAAGTTGAATAGCTTTTAATCGAAAATAGGAATTGAGTGGAACTGAGAACTCAGATATGAAAGTAGATAGAGTTAAAATTTTGCTTTGTACGGTCATGGAAAAAGTCTAAAACATAATTACCAAAACACACTGTATATACCTGTAACTACTAACTAATCTTACATACATTAATGAAATGGACCTGTTTGTATAGTGGTATTTAAGGCAGTGTCTTTTCTGCGATGGGTGGTGGATACGCGGTGGAGCATCGAAATTGATATAAAGCTGCTGGATGAATTTCAATGTAAAATATAATGCTGGCAAGCACAGATGGAGAAGTGCTTGGCAATGAATTATCATGATACTTGAAACTAGATGCAATGAGGATAGCATTTTCAATTGCTTGCCTAGTTTTATGTAACTTTTATCATAATTAAGTCAGAAATCTTGTGGATATGTTTTTCACTTTATAGTAGCTGGAAACTTTATTTTTACTGTTGGGAGTTCATGTTTTCTATTCTGTGGAAACTTTTGTCTTTCTTTCAAAGTTGCTGCTAGAATTTGAACATAATTTGGGATAGATATAAGTGAACTTTGTAGGTGAGCTTGCCTGATGTTGCATATGTGCATAGCATTCTCTTGGAAGTTGATGATGAGGTTGGAACTTTCAACATAAGCCAAATTTTTTCCCTTGCATAAGATTAAAGAAGGGGAGAAAAGAAGAAGAAGAAGAAGAAAATTCACATAGTGCATGTTGGATATCGGAGTGGTCGATGAAAGCATTGATGCTTGCATACTAGATACATCACTATGTGATACTGATAGTAATGTAAATTGCAAAGTTTATTTCTTTTAATTGACACTTGGTGAAACATAATTAGTTGTCAAAAAAATGGGGTTAGATTTAAAATATTGTTCTGAAAGTATTGAAGAATAAAAAACCATTATTCATTGCCAAGTTTTTGGTGTTTCTTCTTATCTTCAATACTGCACAAACCTTCATCTTTCTATCACCATTTTCTCATTGGTAAGTCTTCTGGAAACAAGTCTAAATTGATTTTTTGTGTTTGTCTTAATGAGAGGAGAGAGAGTATCTATGCCTCAGATGCATACATAAGCAGATATAGTCTTAGAAATGGAAACAAAGGAATGCAGAGGGAAAGAGCATACGTGTGAGTCCTCTTGAAGGAAAGGTGGTGAGAGGACCTCTGTCTGGAAGCCTGTAAAGAAAATTAGTTCTGTCTGCCTGCTAGAGCGTCTATATTTACAACCTACATAAGTTCTTCTGGTTCATTTCATTCACATGCACCAGAAGCTGTAAACAGGACAGCTTCTCTGACTTTCCTTTAAAAGCTGATCCCATCTTTTACGTGCAAATGTGCAAAAGATTGTAGAACCTTGGTGAAATTATGGTGGATGGGTATATCTTTAGGAGTGATTGGGCGTTACCTTTTAAACTTATGTAGAGGAAGGGGCAACTTATTAAATGAGGTTGTTCTGCATTGTTGTTTATTAGTAAAATGTGATTTTCATTTATCAGAAAAAAGAAGAAGTGATTTTCCAATAAATGAAATGTTTATGTAAATGAAGCTACAGGAGGAACTTATAATTCTAGATAAGTTATTCATTTATAACTATGAAACTGATTAATTGAAAGCTGTGAACTGCAGTGCAGTTATGGTTGATAAAGTATGTAATGGCTGCATTAATACCGCACATACTAAACCCAGAGGGAAAAAAAAATGATGCTCATGAACTCTGTATCCTTGGTATATAATGAAGAACTTTGATGTCTTCAAAATTTTCATTGTGCTTATTGGCATGTGCTTTGCTATAACAATTTTGTGGAAGAGCTGTTCATATTAAATTTTTCATGCATATTATTTGGTAGCTAAATCCATCTCATAGTTGTACTTAATTTTCAAAAGAAAATAATATATATATATATATATATATATTTGGTAAACAGGAATAAAGATTTGTGATTACAAACATGCTGTATGCCTTATTAAAATTCATACATGACAATGAATGTGAATTTGCTTGCTGAAATTTTCTGTTTGGATGATCTGTTTTTTTATCTATATCTGTATTTTTTTCAAAATGATATGTGTAAGTATGTTCGATTTACATTTATATTTTATTTTATTTATTTGATCTTTTAATGAGAACTGCTAACCTTTTTTTTTATCTGCATCTTATTTTTTATAAATAATTTATTAGAAAAAAGCTTGAAAAAAGTGTCTTGTCTGTATTTGTAATCTGTCAGCAAACAAACAGATCTAGCTGCTTGCTTACACCATGCGGTATCTGGATTGAAATACAACTTCTTTTGGTCTAGGAGTTAAATATTTTTTCTTAAAATTTCTTTTGTATGAGTTGATGTGCATAATCTTAGCATAAATATAGGCAAAATAAAGATCTGAATAATGAGGACATGATAAGTGATACCTAATCATTTCAGCTAAGTAGAAAAGTATTATGCTATGAATTGACATACATGAATGATAAAACATTATTGCATATGTGATACATTACTAAGAGCGCATAGCTCTATGTTAAGGGTTTATGGTAGGAAAATGAAAGTTTAGAGGTTTGTGTTGTGCTATAGTGTCGTGTGTGTAGTGCGAATGTGCTGTGTTGTAGTGCCGTTGTGTTGTGTGTGTGTGTAATGAGAATGCATTGCGTTAAGTGTGGAGTTTTGTTTGGGGGTGTTGACGTGGCTAAGAGTTAGTTAGTAGCAGTATAGGAGTATAAATAGAGTTAGTTAGTAAGGGAAGGTTAGAGAAGAAAATTTACAAAGGAAGCTTGTTAAGATTGCATGAGTTGGAAGATTCACATTGGGTAAGCTCTGCTTTCTTGGCCATTCTTTGTTATTGTTTGGGTTGTCTTTAGTCTTTTCCCTTTGGTTGTATCAAATTGGCGCTGTTTGTGGGAAAAATTAGGGCCATATGATGACAAGATTGGAGACTCGAGTAGATTCATTGGGGGAAAACATTCGTGATATTGGAGAGGAGATGAAAGGAAGTGTCTCTGAGTTATAACAACATATTAGCGACATGAATAAGAAAACAACAACTATCAAAAGTTCAATTGCTAGTATTCAATCTATGCTCCATGATTTGTGGCAAGAAAATCGATGAAAAGATACATTGAAGAGTTCAATGGAGTCTTCTTTGGCTGGAAATAATGTCAAACAGGTGGTGAGTGTTAAAACTAGGTCTATTTCAAAGATCGATTTATTAGATGATGAGGACTATCGAAGGAGTGTGGAGAACATTATGATTCTGGAATTTGACGGATCGGATTTGGTACATTGGCTTGCCCTAGCAGAACAGTACTTTGAAATATACCACACTAAGGCTGATCGGAAAGCTCCTTTAACTACCATGTTCATGAGGGGACGAATGGTGTATTAGCTAAAAATGTTGAAGCATTAGATGCCTCATTTGGATTGGAATTTGTTGAGACAGGATATATTATTGAGATATGGAGGACAATCGACTAGTAATTTTTATGACAGTTTGTCTACTTTGCGACAAACTACTTCGATTGCAGCCCACATCAAGGAATTTGAAGCTATTACCTCACGAGCTCCGGAAATGATGAAATTACGGTTGTTAGGGTATCATCTCGGAGGTTTACGAGGGATATCTTACTGAGGGTAAAGACTTTGAAACCTCTTTCTTTAGCTAATGCTATTGAATTATCATTGAATCTTGAAAAAGAATTTAGGCATGGAATTTTTTTATCCCATATCAATCAATCTATTGAGTCTGGGAGAACATTCAAGCAAGATACCATTTCTACTCAATTGAAGCCTGCTTTGCATGGTTATGGTACATTGTCAAGTGCACATAATTCTTCTGTTTCCATTCCTTATAGTTCTCGTACATAGTCAACTTCTTGGAAGTCCTATAATAATGAATATGGAGGAAATACGTGGAATGATAAGAAAATAAGTGGAGCAAAATTGGCAACACAATCTACTATGGGTTTTGGTGTTACTAATTGTGGATCTCATGTGAGTGGAGGAAAAATGTCTAAACAACTCTCATATTTTGAGTACTTGGATGAGAAGAAGAGAGGCGTTTGTTTTCATTGTGATCAACCATATTCTCCAAATCGTAAATGTCCTGATAAACCTCTTAGAGTTGTTATTCTTGAGGATAAAAGTGAGGGAGTTTCCGTGGAGTGGGTTGAAGTAGAGGGCGAAAAAGTAGGGGATCAGCAGATCCAAATGTTGCCTAAAATTGATCCAAGTTTGGAGTTGTCTTTGCTTGCTTTAAAAGGATTTAATGGACTGAAAACTATGAAATTTCGTGGGAAATTGAGGCATCATGATGTTACTATTCTGTGGACAGCCGAGCAAGTTATAATTTTGTATCCACTTGGCTATACGGCAGTTGGCACTCCAAGTAAGTCCCTCTATGCCATTTTTGGTTGACTTGGGAGATGGATATTCCATTCAATCCAGAGGTTTATGTAGAGGTTTATGATTGCAAATTAATGAATTTCATGTTATGGTTTCTTGCTATATTTTAGAGTTAGGAGGAATTGATGTTATTTTAGGAGTGGCTTGGTTACAAACTCTTGGAGAGATAAAAGTTGATTAAAACTTAATGACGATGAAAATTACTTATCATGATAAAGAGATATTACTTTGTGGTGATCCTACTTTACAAAAATGGAGTGTTACTTTAAAATCTTTGAAACATTTGAGTTTATGTAGAGGTTTATAACTGCAAATTAATGAATTTCATGTTATGGTTTCTTGATATATTTTAGAGTTAGGAGGGATAGATGTTATTTTAGAAGTGGCTTGGTTACAAACTCTTGGGGAGATAAAAGTTGATTAAAACGTAATGGCGATGAAAATTACTTATCATGACAGAGAGATATTACTTTGTGGATGCTACTTTAAAAAAATCGAGCGTTACTTTAAAATCTTTGAAACATTTAAGTGATGGGGATGACTACAGTTTGTTGTGGCAAATTGAGATGGAGGTGAATGTTGCTTAGTTGGTTTCATTTGATTCTCGGGTAGATGCTTTATTGAAAGACTATGCTGGGGTTGGACCTATTAATGTGAGGCCATATCGCTATGCACAAATCCAAAGGATGAGATTGAGAGGTTAGTGAAGGAAATGCTTGGAGCTGGATTATTTGTGATAGTTCTTCTCCCTTTTTTTAGTCTTGTCATTTTAGTAAAGAAAAAGGATGGGTCATGGAGATTTTGTGTGAATTATCGTGTTTTGAATGGAGCTACAATTCCGGATAAGTATCCTATACTAGTGATTGAGGAGTTGTTTGGAGCTACTATCTTCTCTAAAATTGATTTAAAAGCTGGTTATCATCAAATTCGTGTATTTCCAAATGATATTCCTAAAACCACTTTTAGGACATATCAAGGGCATTATGAATTCTTGGTCATGCTTTTCGGCCTCACAAATGCCGCTGCAACTTTTCAGTCTACCATGAATGATCTATTTTGCCCTTATTTAAGAAGTTTTGTATTGATATTATTTGATGGCATTCTTCTTTATAGTGGGGATATGGATAAGCATTTGGTCCACTTGTGCATTGTATTGCATTTGTTGAGATCTCATCAGTTTAGTGCTAAAAGAAAGAAGTGTGTTTTTGGACAGCTGTCCTTGGAATATTTGGGTCATATTATTTCTGCTGAAGGAGTAGCTGTGGATCCGGCCAAAGTTAAAAGTATGCTTGATTGGCTAATTCCTACCTCAGTTAAGGGGTTGCGTGGTTTTCTTGGCTTGTCGGGTGATTATTGCAAGTTCATTCGCAACTATGGGAAGATAGCTCGGCCATTAACTAATCTTTTGAAGAACGATGCTTTCGAGTGGAATGAATTGACCTTGGAATCATTTCGAGCTTTACAACAAGCTCTAGTTCAAGCTCTAGTTTTGGCTATGCCAAATTTTAATCAACCGTTTATCATTGAATGTGATGCTTCGAGGACAGACATTGGAGCTGTCTTGATGCAAAATCAGAGGCCAATCGCTGACTATAGTAAGGCTTTGTCGGATAGGAATTTAATGAAGTCCACTTATGAAAGGGAATTCATGGTATTAGTGTGCCCAACTTTCTAGGGACGAGATGTTAAGTTGATTAAAGACTAATTTAGAGCGTGCCCAACTTTGAAACTGCTCTCTTGCAAACAGAAAAAGAAGGGATGTGGAATATCAAGTGGGTGATTGGGTTTATTTAAGGTTACAACCCGCTCTTCAAACGAAATTGGGAACTAAATCAAGTTCAAGGTTGAATTCTCTTTTTTATGAGCCTTTCCAGATTGTGAGTAGAGTGGGTAATGTTGCTTACAAGCTCCAATTACCTAATCATTGTAAAATTCATCTGGTGTTTCATGTTTCACGTTTAAAGAAATCCATGGTTCCTTTTCGGTTTTACAAGACCTTCCAAAGGATTTGACTAATGAGCTGATGGAGACAGGATCCTATCCCCTCCAGGTTTTGGGTAGACATTTTGAGATTCGTGATGGAATGGAAGTCCCTCAGTGGTTGATACATTGGTTGGGCTTGACTGTTGATGAAGCTACATGGGAAGATGCAGCTGCAATTCAGTTTCAATTTCCAGATTTTGTCCTTGGAGACAAGGACATTGTTAATGAGGGGAGTATTGATACATTACCAAGAGAGCATAGACCTATGTTAAGGGTCTATAGTAGGAAAATGAAAGTTTTGAGGTTTGTGTTGTGCTGTAGTGTAGTTGTGTTGTGTGTGTAGTGTGAATGTGCTGTGTTGTAGTGGCGTTGTGTTGTGTGTGTAATGAGAATGCGTTGTGTTAAGTGTGGAGTTTTGTTTGGGGGTGCTGACGTGGCTAATAGTTAGCAGCAGTATAGGAGTATAAATAGTTAGTTAGTAGGGGAAGGTCAGAGAAGAAAATTTACTAAGGAAACTTGTTAAGATTGCATGAGCTGGAAGATCCACATTTTGTAAGCTCTGCTTTGTTGGCCATTCTTTGTTATTGTTTGGCTTGTCTTTAGTTTTTTCCCTTTGGTTTGTATCAATATGACTACTTGTTTACTTACTGCCTTTGCAGCCGTGCATCTTTTTTGGCATTAGGTCAATGAGAAAGTTGTTAAAGTTATGAAGTAGAATGGAATGATGAATTCACATTAATTCAAATGTAGTCCTTTTAGTTTCATGCCTTATATTTTCAAACTTCATTATGCATTGTCTCTTTTAACAAACTGTACTCACTCGTCAATCTATGGCCTATGGAAATGATCTATTAGATTGTCTGTTTTGTGGGTATTTGCTTAGTTCAAATATTTTCCCTATTTAGTTCTGTGTAAAAGGTATGATCCTCTAGTTCAAGAAGCACGAAGAGTATCCATGAGTAAAATGGATACATGCATCTCTTGGTTTAGATTTTCCCACTTTGTTGCTTTTGGGTTGTAACGTTTTTGTGGGTTGTTTTCTGCCTTTTGCACACGTATGCTGCAGCCTTCTTCACATAATTAGTTTTTCTCCTTGTGACAGCAAATTCATACACTCATCATGTCCATTAGTTTCACTGGAGTAGAAATTAAGACGTTAAACGCTTTGGAGTCTTGGAATGGAGGTGTTCTTGTGACAATATCAGGCTCGGTGCAACTAAAGAATTTTAGCGGTAGCAGGAAGTTTGTGCAAACATTTTTCCTTGCCCCTCAGGAGAATGGATTTTTTATTCTCAATGACATTTTCCATTTTGTTGAAGAGGATCATCCTCACCACCATCCAGCAGTTCTATTACCTCAGAATAATCTTAACGCAAGAATTCATGCTTCTGCTAATCAAGAACCAGGTATAGTTAGTCTTGTCTTGAGTAAAATATGTATACACTGGCATCCGTTTGGTTCATCCTTCCCTTTTTTTTTTTGGGGTTTTTGTCCATTTGGCATTGTTTTACCATTTGTAAAAATAAAAAAGATGCCAAAGAATAAGGATAAAATTACATTACATCCCTTTTCTAAAATTAAAATTCAATAAATCCATATAAAGTTGGACTTATATACCCTTATTAAAAAAAAAAAATCAATTGAACTTTCTTTTTCTAGTGTATAAAATATATATTTTTAAATCCTTTTCCCTTAAAAGTCCGTGAATATTTCGTTTCCAATTCTCATAACTTGATTGCTATAAAATAGAGATAGATAAAATACAGATAATGTAGTTTTGCAAACACCAGATTTCAAACAAATGCAAATTAGATATAGAGTAGATATCCATGGAATCAAATTAAAAGGAAAAAAAGGAGGGGGGGAAAAAAGACAATCCAAACAGGCCCATATTTGGGTCCAGGATGCACCTGTGTTTGCAATTTTGCTTAAGGATGCCTTATTGATCCAACAGAGTTCAGTGTATATCTACTGGTGGGGCACTTGTTAATTCCTGTTTTCTTTTTCTCCCCTTCCTTTTTAAAAATTAGTGTTAACTTGAATTGAACCTAGACTATATTGTTAGCGACACTTCTTTAACTTCTGTAATAAGGAGATATGCAGTTTCCAAAGACTCACACACCGATATGTGTAATTTTTTGTTTATTTATTTATTTTTAATTTTAGCAGCACTTGTTACACTTCAAGTGTAGATTTGTTTAGAAGGGGCACTTGTTGACAATTGCATAGCATTTGTGTGTAAATGGAGTTGAAGAAAGCTTTTGTTTCTTCTTCTTCTTTTTTTTCCCCCTTTTTCTTAATCATTTTGGTGATCTTGGATATAAGAAATTTTGCTTCATGTTTGGTACCTTTCCTTTAAAATGAAACCTTATGTTCTTATAAGCAGAAAAAAACTAGTGTTCACTTAACCCAAAAGAATCATGCTGGGGTTTGATAATTTCATTATACTCTACGACAGTTATGCTATAGCTTAATTGAAGGTATGAAATTTTGATCCATGCTGTGGTAATGTACCATTGATAGGCTAGTTAATTGTATATATTAAAAGGAAATAGAAATGCCCAGCTGATTTTCTCCCATACCAATTTAAGCAAGCTTTGGATTAACTGAGGGAAGAGGTGGGTGGAGGGGTCCATGCTTTATCTTATCAAAGTAGGCAGCATTTGGGCAAAACTCCCTCCAATTGTTCTTGGAATTTTAGGAAACTTCTTAAAGTTTGTACCCTTTTTCATTCTAGGTGTTATTGGGAAGTAGGTGATGATTTGTCTATTGCACTTTGGTCAGACTTCTGGCTCCCAACTGGCCCTTTGGACAGCTAAACTAGTTCTAGAGACATTGCATATTAAGTGTCCCACACGAAGATTGGCTTTGCTTCCTTATGGAGGGTCACAGTCAATTGCTCCGTTAAGGTCCTATCTGGGATAACCTCTCACTCCCTTCCAGCTTCCTATCTCACCCTTCTTTGGCAGATAGGTTTATTTGATTCACACTGAGTCAGTAGACTTCTCAATCCAGGGTGCTTATAAAGCTTTAAAACCCCTTGGTTGTGAGGTACAGTGGCATGAAGTGGATAAGTTTGAAAACCATGAGCATCTATTCTTTGATGGTCCCTACTCATCTGAGGGTTGGCTGTTAGTGGTTGAATCTCTTTTCTGTCTCATTTTCTTCAGGTGTTTTGGCATGTGATTTTTTGCTGGCCTCATTGCCTCAGCTCCTTCTAAGTGCCATAAAATTATCTTAAAGGTTGGGCCTTGCAGATACTTTGTATCGCATATGGCATACCAGAAATCAACATAACTTGGATCTCCTATTCTTTCATGGCGAGATAAGTTTTAGCCCATGAAGAACTACATGCTTTCCTTTAGAGTTAGGTGTTTACTTGGGTCTCTTGTAAATTATCATTATTATTTCTTTTGTGTGGTGGCTGTATCCCTTTCCTGCACTATGCAGCTTGTAGTATTGTAAGTATCACAGTTTGATCGTCTCATGACCTTTCAATATGAGTGGTCTTAAGCAACTTTGAATGTGCTTCTTGAAATAGACTACTAATCTGACCTTTGTCAAGCAGATTCTTTCTGCTTGTGTTAGTAATCTGTCTGGTCCAATCTGAAGACAAACAATAAATGTTGTGTAATTTTGTCAACATGC
Source organism: Combretum micranthum (assembly GCA_024138025.1). Lineage (NCBI taxonomy): Eukaryota > Viridiplantae > Streptophyta > Magnoliopsida > Myrtales > Combretaceae > Combretum > Combretum micranthum. Next base: position 23,852 of record JAMXBD010002169.1, on the reverse strand, counting down.
GATTTCCTTATGTTGGAATCTAATGGATGTTGTCTATATATATATATTCTTTTCAGTGCCTACATATGCTATGGGTGGAGATATCCATGCAAGGGAGATTGCCTCAATGCCGGAAGTAAAAGAAAATGGTCCTGCTGATAAGTATAGATTACCTGAGAGAACGCAGCAAGTCCCTGAGCCAGAGAAGATTGTTGTTGAGGGCAATGTTGCAGTTGACTCAAACAATCCCACTCAAAATAGCACTAATGCCACTCAAGATCACCAATCTGCTTCTCCTGATGAGTCTGTGGGAGAGCCCCAAAAGCACACTTATGCTTCTATTGTATGTGCTACATTTAAAAGTGATTGACTAGCTTTTGACTTGAATGTAGCTCCTGAGGATGAGACCTATTTGTTTATTATGCAGTTACGTGTTGTAAAGGGACAGTCAGCACCATCCGTAGCTTCCCAGCCACCTGCTAGCAAGAATTCACCGCCTGCAACAGAGTGGGAAAGTGTTCCAGAGCCAACAACTCAGCAACCAGTTGCATCATCAAACCCATTTGACAGATCTGGAGCAGAGCCAGCGCAGGACACTCCAGTTCTTGATGATGATGGTAAGATGATTATTTGTGGATGATAGATTGGTTGGAGCTAATCTATCGACCATCTGTCTACAAAGTTGCTAAAATACTCGCTGCCATCACATCTAATTGTTGATGCTACAGGTTGCTTTAGATTTTATGTCGCACTACAGCTTGATTTTGGTATTAATATTTGTTCTATTTGATGGGTGGGATTCATAGGGGAGATAAAGTCCGTGTATGTGAGGAACTTGCCTCCTACAGTCTCTGAATCTGAAATCGAGGAGGAATTCTTAAAATTTGGTATAATCAGGCCTGATGGTGTTGTTATCCGTGGTCGCAAGGTTTAATATCTTGATTTCTTGATCCCTCATTATTGTCCCATGTTTAGTGTACTAAGCTGTTTGTTGGTTGTGTAGGACTTGGGTGTTTGCTATGCATTTGTTGAATTTGAAGAAATGGCTGGTGTCCACAGTGCTGTCAAGGTCGGTATAAGTTTAGAACCTGTCTTATTTTAGGATTCGACAATAGTAAATGGTTTACAGCTTCGAACTTTTTGCTCATTAAAAAATTCTAGGTGGAGATAGATGGGATTATCGTAGTTGCACTCTTCTCTAGTTTTCTAACTTGTGGGACTTATTGGTCAAAAGAATCATGAATCTATTTTCTGTTTCTTTTTTAGGCAGCTACTGCACAAGTTGCTGGACGGCAAGTGTACATTGAAGAGCGGAGACCTAACAGCAATATCCCATCACGAGGAAGTATGTTTTTTACTTTATTATCAGCATTGCTAATATTCAGTTTTATCTGACACAGGCAACGTTTTATTTTAGAGAAATTGACAATCTTTTGTGACATCAGCGCACTTAATCATATCAAGATAAGAGAAATGTGCTTGAAGGGCCTTTTTTAGTCCTCCACCTTTTCCAATACTGCAATTGGTTTTTAAGCTTTTAAAGATTGTATTTCATCTTATCCACACAACTTCGATCATCTGTTCTCATCCTTACTTGATAGTAGCCATGAGGCATGATAATTTGTTTTAGGTCTTGCTTTTATATCTAGCCAAGGACATTTATAGGAAAAATTCCCCCTAGGCCCACTTCTTGGGCATGCTCGATAACCTTAATCTATGTGGATATTCATTTAGCTTAATGTTTCTAGAAGGAAGTATTCCCTATGTAATCGTTCATTTTTATCAATTAAGTTGCTGAAATTGTCCAAAAAAGGATTTTTTTTGTTGGGTTAAGTAGAAAGGACTTTTTTTTTTTTTTTTGGATCTACTGAGACAACACAAGCTGTACTTGACCAGCGGATGGGATTTGCAAGTTGGTTCATTTCCCTTTAACTGGCCAAATCACATTTATGCTCCTCCATCAAAATAGAAAAAGAAACTTATTCTACATACGTGGTGTGGTGCATATCATAATTAAAAACCCTTAGATGCAAAATCAATTCACAAGCTTATAAAAACATTAAAAGCCCCACTAATTTTGAATGTATGGGACTATAATGTATATGCGCAGAAAGGTTTGTGACTAGAATTGCTCTTGTTCTGTGAAACATTGTTGAAATTTTTTCAGTTTGATGTTCTCAATTATCCGGCAAGCTTTTGGTCAATTACTAATTTGATAGGGATTCCATTCAGCTGTGCAATTATTTCTATGATCAGAACACTTGCCTGTGATGTGTAGGATTCCTGATAACTTTATCATATATAATTATTATATTAATGCAGGAAGAGGTAGAGGAAGAGGTAGCTACCAAATGGAATCTTCACGAGGGCGTTTTGGCCCAAGAAATTTTGGGAGGGGAAGTGCCCATGAGGGAGGTGATAGAGAATATAGCAGACCAAGAGGGAATGGCTTCTATAGACCAAGTAACCGTCAAGATAGGAGCGTTTCAGGTCAAGCGTCAAGACAAAATCCAGAAGAGTAAACATTTAGAAGAAGTTTTCCAACAAGCTTTTACAATTTATCACATTTATATCAATTGATAACTTATTCATAATTTTAAACTGTCAATCAACCTTATTGGGATATCATATTCTTTGAGGAAAAGAAATCATTTCATATGCTTTAAAAGGAGTTTGCAACTTTAAGATTATACTTGGAGCTTCAACAATAATTTGGAATTCCCTGTTCTTTAAAGTGGATCCCCCAATATAATTATTCCTTATCTATACTACGTCCAGTACTCAATATGGCCAACATTTTTTGAGGTTCTGTATTCGACAATTGGATTTGTTAATTGTAAGCGTGTGAAACTGCTGGAGTCAATAGGTATGTTTGTGATACACGATAAGTTTATATAGGGTGACGATTTTCTTCTTTGTGAATCTGTTGCTTAATGAGTTGTTCTGTCTTAGTAACTTCTTTTGTTTGTTAGAAAAGGAATGCAGATTTTATGCTGCATCCAGGTTTACAAGCAAAGCTTGCAATTTCATGATGTGGAAGTCTTGCCTACAATATAGAGTTTTTTTGAAGTGCAAGTCTTCACCTTCGTTCTTGACGCTCAAAAGGGAGTTTTACTGTATTTGGGTTTTTAGGCCAATGATTTTTCCTTGTAAATTGTCCTTGGGGAAATTAATAAGGTCCTCTTGCAATTTCATATGGCATGGTTTGTTGAAGAGTATTTGAGACTTAATACAGCTATATTAATTTTGAGTTGCAGCCACAGAGAAGACTAGCACCTAATTGCATATGACTGAAGGTTCCAATATTCTCTCAGTTGAGTTGAGTAACCTAGTCTATATGGATTCTACCAATAGAACCTAAACCGGGAGAGATGTTGCGACCGGCCATGTGTGGGTGGCGGGCACCCATTGTTTCTGTTTTTTCTTTTGTTATGTTAAATCTGCAATCGAGTATTTATGAAGTCAGAAAGCAAATTTAAGCGATGGAAAAATAGCAAAATAGAAGTTGCGCATACCGTATGCGACATGTAAATAAACGCATTTCAGACAAAATGAAAGTTGCATATCTACGTGCGAAACGTATTTTATACATAACATAAGTAAACATATATTCATATGGGAATCTTTCGTTTTATCCGCACAACGACGTAAAGGCGCGTAATGCTTATGTGTTCTTAGTGAAGTGTGGTTGTCCATTTTTTTCCCTTGGAGCCCTTTAATGGAAAATCACTAGCTCTGAAAATGTACTCTCCATGTGCCTTTATCACACATACTCTCTAATTGGGTTTTTCATGCTTCTATTCGATTTGATTTTACTTTGGAACCGAACACAACTGTTTTAAATATGGTTTTGTTTGGATCAAATCATTTTCGTGTCTAATTGTTGTTATTACACTTTAAAGTACACAATACACAAAAGTTATTTTAAGTTTCATTTGTACATGATGCAAGACTTCAAGTGAAAAAAAAAATTATTGGATTATAATTGTGGGATATTAAAATAAGCAATAATTGCATATCCCCTAAACTTTTAGGGTAGTGCAAATTGACCACTTGAATCATCAAAGTGAGTTTTTACCTTTCCTAAGCTTTTAAAAATTAGTATCGTAAGGATAGTTAACTAATTTGGTACGGGGAGAGGAGGAAAATTGCATATAGATGAAAGTTTAGGTGGTGAATTCGTATATAGATGAAAACTTTAGGGGATGAATCTGAATCCTTTTTTGTTTATTTTAACGAAAAATATGATATGTCCTTAACTGTGCCCATAGATAAATATTTAAGGAGTAAAAAACCCTACTTTCAAAGTTCAAGGGGTTAATTCGCATCACTCTAAAAGTTTAGGAGGTATTTTTGTAATTTTCTCTAAAATAAAAGAATTATCAATAATGATTCCCTTCAATCAAGTTCATTTTGTAATCAATGTGAATTCCTTACTAGATCACTTATGCTTTTATTTCTTGTTGCCAAATTTGATGCTAACTTATAACACAATGTTAGTAGTATAAAACTACAAATAAGTAGCTTTAGTTATCATGGAAACATTATAAAATAGATTTTTAAGTCCACAAATTATACAATAAAGTTTAAATGAATAATGAAAAATGGTCACATGTCTCATCTAACTTTTAAAATCCGTAGTATTTAATTTCAATCACACTTCTACTCTGTTTTAAATATTCAAACACTTCAGAGCAAAGAAGAGAAAACAACTATTCGATACATATATTGTTGATCATACAAATATATATCACGGATAAATGATCATATAAAACTAATTGAAAACAAAGAAGTGGTGAGGCTAAACAAATTGGTTTGACCACGTGAATGAAATTGCAAACATTTTGGACCTCGCTGAACCTAATCACAAACCTAACCAAAATATAGAAGAATTGTATTTTGCAAGTTGGTACAATTTGGTTTTGTTTTCTTTATAGTCCTATCTCTAATTACTTTTCAAATGACCTGTTTTTATGATTTTTTTAAAAATAAAAATAAGGACATTAAGTCTTATGTGGTTTATACCATATGATATTGGTAAGAATCCTCTTTTCTAATCTTGCATACTGAACCTATTTAGAACTTTGTCTATGTATACACTCTGACTTAAGTCGATAAGCTTTTTAGATCTATCCCTATAGATCTTAATGCCTAAAATAGATAGCCTTACCTAAGTCTTTCATGGAGAACACTTCCTCAACCAAGACTTGACATTCTATAAGGTAGGAATGCCATTTCTAATAGTAATATGTCATCTACATACAACATAAGAAATACAACTGCTGTCTTACTAATTTTCTTGTAAACATAAGTTTCATCTTCATTTTTGATGAATCTAAACTCTCTGACTACTCATCAAAACGAAGATTCTCACTCCATGCTTACTTTAATCCACAAATGGATCTTTGAAGCTTGTAAACATTTATAGAATCCTTAGGATGAACAAAACCCTCATGTTTTTTCATATATACATCCTCAAGTAAGTTTCCACTAGGAAACACTATTTTAATATCCATTTGCTAAATCTCGTAATCATAATACACAGCAATAGCAATAAGAATCCTAATAGATTTGAGCGTAGCGACTAGTGAAAATGTTTCATCATAGTCTATACCATTAGTTTGATTAAAATCCTTCACCACTAGTCGTGCTTTAAAGGTATGCGCATTGCCATCCATGTTAGTTTTCTTCTTGAAAAACTATTTGCACTCAGTGGTCTTGGTACCTTCAGGTGGATCAGTCAAAGTCCATATTTGATTGGCATACATGGATTGCATTTCAAATTTCATGGCCTCCAGCCATTTCTTAGAATCTTTGGCCTCTTGATTGGTGGTAGGACTCATTTTGATTCATGAGCAGCATAACACGACTATCTGTTAAGAGAAATCCATATCTCTTACGTTCATGTTGTACCCTACCAGACCTGCGTGGGCCTTATGTTACTTGTGGAGGCTTAACAACTAATTGTGAGTCTTGTTACGTTTCTACTGGTGGTTCGACACTATTTGTGGATCTCATACTTCTTTGAGTTATACTTTGCTTCCACTGGTTCTTTAAAAAATAAACTCCTTTTCTTAAAAATTCCATTTCAAGCAAGAAGCACTTTGTTCTCAGAGAGATTTTGGAAATACTATCTTTTAGATACCCTATAAAAGACATTTGTTAGATTCAGATCCCAATTTATCTGAGACTTGACGTCTTACATAAGCCTCACAACCTAAATCTTGAGAAAAGATAACTAGGTCTTTTTCCACTCTATATCTCATATGGTGTCTTTTCATTCACTTTAGAAAGGACACGATTTAATGTTAACGCAGTTATTTCTAAGGCATAGCCCTAAAAGGATGAAGGAAGATCTATTTGATTCATCATGGATCGAACCATATCTAATAAGGTTCTATTCCTCCTTTTACATATACCATTCCATTATGGTGTTCCAGGTGAGTTAATTGTGAAATAATTCCACAATTTGTCATTAAACTCTTGGCTCAGATATTCACCACCTCGATCTAATTGAAGTGCCTTAATTGTTTTGCCAAGTTAATTTTGTACTTCATTTTGAAAAGTTTTGAACATTTCAAATGATTCAGATTTATATATCATCAAATAAACATGCCCGTATCTACAAAAATCATTAATAAATGTGATGAAGTACTGATAACCTCCTCTAGTAGTGACATTTAATGGGCCATACACATCAATATGTATTAGGCCTAATGAATCGGTTGCCTTTTTACTGTGTTTAGTAACAAGTTTTTAGTTATCTTGCCTAATAGACATAGTGAAAAGGAAACAAAAGCCTACTGGGCAAAATCAACTCATAAGTCCCTATAGCTAAAGCAGCAAATTTTGCTCCATTGCCTACTTGTAAGTTGACTTCACCCCTTTTTAGTTCTCTACTCTTATCGAGACCCTACACATTTGTACAAAGGTAAGATCCACATCCGGTATCCAATAGCCATGAAGTAAAAGTAGATAGATTGATTTTTATAACATAAATGCCTGAAGCTTAGTCTGACTACTCTTTTTCTTCCTCATATCTTCTAAATAAAGTTTGCAATTCCTCTTCCAATGACCAGGCTCATTACAAAAGAAACAAACTCCTTCCTTAGGAGGCTTTGCTTTTGGTTTTGGTTTGGGTTGGGCTCAGCCTTTGAACTCTTCATTGCCTTTGCATTTCCTTTACCCTTCTTCTTCATCCCTTTCCCTTTTTGAACCATCAAAACATTGTTAGACTTCCGTTTGTTGTTTTGCTCAATAGTTTTTAGCATCACATGCAATTCAGAAATTGATTTCTCCATATTATTCATATTATAGTTCATCACAAACTAATCATAACTATTTGAGAATGAATTTAAGATAAAATTTGTTGCTAAATCTTGACTTAAGGGAGATCCAAGCCTCTCAAGGTGATAAATATAGCCCTTCGTTTTCAAAACATGGGCACTCACTACTCCTTCTTCAACCATCTTGCAAGAATGCAAGGCTTTGGTAGTCTCATATATTTCTTGCCTAGCTTGCTACTAGAACATTTCCTTGAGATGGACAGTCATTTCATAAGCCTCCATGTGCTCCAGATCTTTATGAAGTTCTAAGCTCATGGTAGCAAGTATTAAGCATCCAACATCAAGAGAGTCAAGGAAGTTGGTTCCATTTAGCTTGCCCCTTTCAAAGATAGATCGCAGTGATAATTTGGAGGTGTTGTTTGTAGCCATAGATCTACAATTAAACATGTAATCTTCATTTTAATGTGTTATTTAGAGGCATTGTTTTAAAAACTCAAACTAAATCAGTATCCCTCAATATTATGTTGTTACATTCAATTAATGCATGTTACTGGACTAAGATCCATATTTCACCTAAATTTAAGTCAGCTTTGGCATGACACTTAAAGTCAAGTTATTTAGATAGGTAACTCTTTACAATTACATCGCATGCAACTCTTAGATTCTTTATGTGATTTTAACATCATATGCCCCGACATGTTTAAATTCTATCTAATGCCTTAAGGCCCAAATAGTTTTGATAGCCTAATTAAGTTAGCCATGTTAAACTTATGATTAGCACCGTTACTTATCTTACCTTACAATGATAACCCAATGCACTCTAATTTGGCAGACCTATATTTTAGGGATCGGAATCTTGACAGGTATTTAATTATGGGTGGCATTTGACTTAAAATTTGTTAAGGAATTTTAATTGGTGATATTCCATTTTATTACCATATTCTAATGGATATTAATCATGGATTCTTGCATACATGGTATCACATACATATACATTTATCATCATGCATGATATCTCATACTCATAAAATAAATAAAGTAAACGTGCCATAGCATGGCCCTTAATCTAAATTGATCTGCATAAGCCAATATGAAAATCAATGGTCTACCCTAGGGTATATGTCCATCTCCATGGACTTAAGTTGAATGTCATTCTTGTATCTTGATCATGACCTTGCTCCTCCATCACATTGGACTAAGAATAGTCTTGTTTACATCTCTATGTCTTTATTATAATAATGAATACAAGATACATAAAATCTTACTACTACTAATAGAATTTAATTACAACAAGAAAAAAAAACAACACATTAGTCGTACTTATCAATCACAACCCATAAAACAAATGAATGAAACTTGCAAATCACATAAGTCATTGGAGCCATGCTATGCACCATGCATATAAATGCATCGTACAAAAGCAAACAAGATCATGTTATCACATATTATGTTTATAGAATACAATGACTTACGAATTTTTCAATTTCTAGTCTTTAAAAATTATAAGGCGCTATGATTTGAAAGTATGGTTTAAAAAATCCTTTGAAAAATTGTAGTGAAACGATCTTCAAAACTTGTTCTACTATACAATTCTAATCAATGGAAGGTAATAAGACTTTGATCATTTTTCAAAACAACAAATCATCACAATTTTCAAAATTGATTTAATATATGTTTAATTTATAAAAATAATTTTACACTAGCATCAACATGACAGTATTCTAAATCGTATCATACATGATTGCACAACATCATATCTGTACAACAGTTACATAATTCGTGTTTAACCATAATAGACATAATAAATCCACAGTGATCTTTTGTAATTCAATTACAATGGATCTGCTCATCCCCTGTAAACAAACAGTTTTGCTCGTGTTTAACCACACTAAACAAAATAAATCCATTATAATCAAATTATGTTAGATCGATTCAACAATTAGTCAATCCGCCATATGTATATGATATTTATCCATATTGATTTTAATATGCCATATGTGTATGCCTGTTATTTTAAATAGGTATAAATCTATATTGAACCCAAACATCCATGTTCATAAGTATCAACATACATATAACATACATTATCAATTTAATTGAAACCATAAGTGGCTCTGGTATCGTTGTTGGAAATTTAGGGATCCAAATCACAGTTTGCAATGGATTTTTTTTGATAAAATCCTAAATTGCTGAATAGATCCATGTGGTTAAGACAAAGCGAAGAGGAGTGAGGATTTTACCTACACTCACCTACACTTTTCAAAACGTCAGTGAAGTGGATTTGCTAGCATTGTGAAATCACGAATGCCTTCTATTGGTATCCGCATAAAAGAACATGTCAGAAATGGGTATTGGTGTGCTAGCACTCTCTAGAACCATTCTAGATTATCACAAGAATTTCCTCACACAATCTCTTGTATTCTCTCCAATTTTGGATGCCATGAAAATTTTGAAAGATTACCTATATATAGGAATTAGGTAGCTTCATGAAGAGGTTGCTTCCTTTTGGAAGCCACTCTAAAAGAAGCTACTTCCTTGAGAAGTTACTTCCTTTTGGAAACTACTTCTTTGAGAAGTTTTTCTCTTTTAGATAAAGAAGATTATTATTTATTATTTTTAACTATTTTAAATTAATAAATAATTAGGAAATTCCTGCTGAACTTATTTTATTAAACCATGATCCATTTGGTTCATTTTTTGTGTGTGACCTTGTAGGTTCACTTAATGTTGCAGTAGACCAAAAACACCTTTGTAGCCCACGAGTGACGAGACACTAGTGGCCTCTAGCAAGATATCATGCCTACCCAAATTAAGTGAAAATCGGCTATCCGACTTTACTTTATCCATAACTTATGTCATAATCCTTTTGTCATATGATATCTAGAATGAACATAAGGCATGGGAAATTTTGCCCTTATATATTCAATCTTATCATTTCTCGATCTCCAAGTGGATTGATAAAAAAAAAAATGATATTAATCTTTCTATCAATTCATTTGAGTATGACCATGCATTTCTCAATCTCACTATCGAGGGCCCCAAAGATATCTCTCTCATAATGGAAGGGACAAATCTTATCTTAATCACTCATCTCGCTCTACGTGATTCACACTATGCCTAATCTCAACCTTTTATCTAGTTAAAGATAACGTTTGATTAAGTTAAATCATAATATTCCTCATGTTGGAATCCACGATGATTTCATATCCAAGGATATGATGGCATTGTTATTATGAGAATCACTTATGACATTAATCAATGTAGTGATTTCATAGTGTGTCGGTCTGGTACTCAGTTCTCTAACATGTACCTATGAGTTTGATTTATATTTCCATACAAGTAAACGTCCCACGATTATTAATCAAAACTCATACTAGAGTTAATTCATTATTGTTCCCACAATAATAAGCATCTAGGGACATTTATAATAATTACATGATTATTCAAGGATGATATTATAAAGTAAACATGTAAAAATATAATAATAAATGCCTCTTAATTAAAAATTAAGAATGAAAATATCCAATGATTGGCCTAGAGCACAATCACTAACAAATGAGAACCATAGAATCTTTTTTGTAAGGATAAGCCTCAAGTCGGTAGTTAACTTAAACACAAGGTGAGGGGGACAACTCAGGTGTGAAGTGATGCAACAATTGGAGTGCAGTGTGGCTGAACTAGTGATATTCTTCCTAGTCTTATGTCAGGACAAAGATTGTATAGCACGTCAAGAAAGTAGTTTGTTAAAGAACCTATAGCATACCAAAGGCGATAGGGTGAAGGGATGTCAAGGTCAAGGTTGGTGTTGGACTAAACTCCTTGGGAGGTTGGGAGTTGAGGTCTTAGTTGGGCAAGCTCGTTGTAGGTTAATCAAACTTGTGCACCTAGGTCCTTTAGCCTTGGCAAGACTTACGGTGGGCTGATTGGGCCACGGTCTGTTATTTACTGTCAATAATTATTCCCCTTACTCTCATAGTGAGGAGACAAGGAGTGTAGCTAATTTGATTATAGCCCATGAGGTCGATGTGCAAGTTGGAGTCTTGAGGTGTCTTCGGCCATTTGAGTTGCCTCCCCCATTGATGATGAGTTCGGGGGATTTAAGAATTTTTTAGCGTACTACCATACTTGTTATTGCTTAAGGAGTAACAAAAGTTCATGAGGGGGTTATCCAGGTCCATGAAGAAGTCACCACTTAAGGGCTAACCAGGGCCCATAAGGAATGAGTCACCACTTAAGGGGGAACCAAAGCCCATAAAGGAGTTACTTAACCTTACGAGGGAGTCACTCGAGCTCATAGTCTTGAGTTTCTAGTTCGTTTAGCATCAAGCCAAGGCCTTACGCTCAAGGTAATTGGGCTTTTAGTAGAAGCTTCTAAATTTGAGGGGACGTAGGTGTCAATTGAAAGGACGCAACAGCGAGTGGATAAGTAACGATGGCCTCTGGCATCTGAGGTGCAAGTATCACCATGACATTCTGGTTTTTGAGGTCTACTTCCACATATTCGAGGGGCAATGGGCATCACGTCTCCTTCTAAATCTTCTATAAATACTTGAGCTCTAGGAGCCAGCTTTTCATCTCAAAATATTATGTGAAAGAATATCTCCTCTTCTCAATTTCAAAGACCTTTTCTAGTGTTTGAAGTCCTTAACAGTGGTGATCTCAGGTTATTTAGGTTCCTAGTCTTTTTTGTATGACTTTGGGGGTAGAAAGCAAAAGGTTGCTGATGCGGCAAGGAAAGAAGGAAACGAGCCTTTTATTAGCACCAGGAGCTTAGGCTCGAGTAGGGGGAGGAGGTCGTCTAGTGAGAGGATGGCTTCAGGAGATAAAGAGTTGAAGGGGGCCATGAGGTTGCTAAGGCCCTATAGGAGATCTAGTTGTTGTTCGGCTCATATGGGAAGGTCGATGAGAAAGTGTATCAGATCCCTCTAGATGACTATGCTAATGATGGGGTGGAAAAATCAAAATCCACCAATCCCTTGCACACTAATGTGGCCATGGGTGATGGTTAAGAGGGGTTGATAGTGACATCGTTGAGACAAAAATCAAATCATTTCTAGAGAAACAGATGAGAGGTTGCCTTGAGGCATGGAAGTTACGATCCCTTCAATGTCAAATCAAGTTTGCTTGTCAGAGGGGAAGGGGTTCATGCTTTACATTATGGAGTTTATATTCGGTCTGAGAATGCCCTTTTCCCCATTCTAAAGGAATTATTTAACCACTATAGGTTGTCTCCAGCTTAGCTACTTCCAAACATTTGGTGTATCTTGGTAGCCTTCGAGTCTTTGTGCTCAAACTTGGTTATGAGGCCTATGATGAACCAAGGTTGGTTAAAATCTTATTTTGACAAGAAATATATTGCGCAAATGCTCCACAACTTAGTCAAGTTACACCTAATAAGCAAAAACTTGTTTATAATATGTTTGAGCTTTGTTATGTTTGTGTTTGTTGTTGTAGGTGGCTTCAAGCATATTTTAGGCCCTAATTCATTTGGAATTTGACGAATCTCAAAACACAAAAGTTGTAGAGCTCTCTCTAAGCTTTCCGTAGCATCTTAAATCACCTCAAACAAAGTCTAAATAAAAAAGTTATGGCTAAAATACAAAAACACATCAAGGTTGTCAAAAGTGTACCGGCTTGTCGGTCTAAATTGGCAAAATGTGAAAAATGATCAGAATTAATTGAAGGGAAGGTTGATGGCTTAACTTAGGACTAGCTAGCTGATGGAGACTTGAACTGGCTCATCAGTATGGCAAAAAAATAGTCGTTACAAACTTTCTAACCCGATTGTTGGTGACTTTTTGATGGACAATGGCTAGCTTGAGTTGAGAGCTTATAAATAGAGTGTTTGAGGTATTTTATGTAACAGAGTTGAGCTCATTATGTATAGATTATGTGAAAATACTTTCTTGATTTGTATTTATATTTGTTAAGTGAATAATGCTATGGTAAGATTAGTGAGCTAATATTGTAAGACACTATTCACATATTTTGTTTGAGTGTTTTTAGGAAAGTCCTCTTTTGTATAAGGTAGTATATGAAGTCCTCATGTGCTGAGGCAATATATGAAGTTTTACATGTGTATAGGGATTGGTGAAATCCTCTTGATGAGGCAATTGTGAAGTCTTCTTTGTGAGATGATTATTGTTTGAATGAAATGCGTGAAGTCCTCCTTGAGTAAGGTAATTGTGGACCGTTGAGACTAGGGAGTAGGTTGAAATCCACATTATATCGCGATGTAATCTTCTCCTTCCTTATCTCTTTATTACTATTGTTATAATTGTGTGATTTGGGTAAAATTATTAAAAGATCTATTGGTAGATTAAGTGAGCTTAAAATTGGTTTAAAAACCAACCTTTTAGCTTCAGCTTCCACATATGTGTATGTGAAAGCCTAGTCTTTTTATTTCTAACAATTGGCATTGGAGCGAGTCTCTAAGGTTAATGCTTAACTGTATCTTAGAGAAAAGTTTATGTGGTTTTTAAAACACTGGGCTTGTGTTTTGTGCTAAAAATGAGTTATTTATTAAATATAATTTAAGTTTTTTAGTTGAGCTTCATATCTTTACAAATGAGCTTTTACGTAGAATGCTTAACTAAGGGAGTTAATTTACATTTAATAAGTTGTTTATTACATATAGCTTAGGAACCTTTAATTGAGTATTATATCTTTTACAAGTGAGCTTTTACCTGAATGCTTAATTGAAGGGGGGTGCTAAGTTGAGGGGGAGCAATGTTGTGCAATAATTATTCTCATAAAAAAGGAGGAGATTTGATGAACCAAGGTTGGTGACAATCTTACTTTGACGAGAAAATATATTGTACAAATACTCCACAACTTAGTTAAGTTACATTTAATAAGCAAAAACTTGTTTATGACATGTTTGGGCTTTGTTATGTTTGTGTTTTTATTTTGTGGTTATTGTTGCAAGTGGCTTCAATCACATTTTAGGCCACGATTCATTTGGAATCTCTCAAATCTCAAAACACAAAAGTCATAGAGCTCTCTCAAAGATTTTCATAGCATCTAAATCATCTCAAACGGAGTCTAGATGTGAAAGTTATGGCCAAAATACAAAAACATGTCGAGGCTGTTAGAAGCTCACCAACTTGTTGGTAGAAAATGGACGAGAAATGTGAAAAATAATTAGAATTGATTGAAAGGAAGGCTGAGGGCTCGACTTAGGATTGGCTAGCTGGTGGAGACTTGGACTGGCTCCTCCGTATGGCAAAAAAATAGCCGTTACAAACTTTATTATCTAATCGTTGGTAATTGTTTTGATGAGAAACGATTAGCTTGAGTTGAAAGCTTATAAATAGAGTGTTTGGGGTATTTTTATGTAAGAGAGTTGAGCTTATTTTGTATAGATTATGTGAAAAATACTCTATTGATTTGTATTTATATTTGTTAAGTAAGTAATGACGTGATGAGATTAGTGAGCTATTATTATAAAGCACTATTTACATATTTTATTTGAGTATTTTTAGTGAAGTCTTCTTTCGTTTGAGGCAATAGGTGAAATCCTCATGTGTTGAGACAATGTGTGAAATCCTACATGTGTGTAAGCATTGATAAAGTCATCTTGATGAGGCAATTGTAAAGTCCTTTTTATGAGACAATTGTTGTTTGAATGAAATGCGTACAGTCCTCCTTGACCGAGGCAATTGTGGACCGTGAAGATTAAGGGGCAGGCCAAACTCCACATTATATCACAGTGTAATCTTCTCCTTCCTTGTCTCTTTATTATTATTGTTATGGTTGCATGATTTGAGCAAAATTGTTAAAAGAGATAATGGTTGGTTAAGTAAGCTTAAAATTGGTTTTGTAACCCGCCTTGTAGCTTTCACTTCCACACATGTGTGTGTGTGAAAGCCTAGTCTTTTTATTTCTAATAGCCTACTCTAACATTATTTAAGAGGTACTATTTCCATAAAAGTTCTAGCTTAGGGTGGTGGTACCTTACTAGGTAGTCGGACAGTTGATATAATCTCTTTGAGGGGCTCACAAGCTCAAAAAACACGATTGGAAGAGTTGCTTTGGGATCGTGGGCATTAAAGAGGGCACTCAATGTCAGTTTGATTTCTGGGTGAACTAGTGTACTCCCATTCGATTTGATATGACCCCGAGGTTGGGGCCTCATGATTTTGAAGGGGAGAGGAGGATTAATGAGCACATGAAATTGTGAAGTAAGAGGCCCATAAATGCCAAGTTAGCGGTGGAGAGCTACTTGAAAATTTAACCATCACTAATGGCAATAGAGATATGGCTTCCCAAGGTACAGTGAGCATAAATATACCATGTGATGCCTTCCTCCTCCTTACTACTAAGTTAAGATCTTATGGAAAGGAAGGCTTTTGCTTCAAATGATGAGTTTAGCACATTCGAGCATTCGAGCTCGACTAGGCAAGTCCTTTCCACATTTGCTAACTCGTGTTGTTCCATTTTTTCAGGTGTTGAAGTTGAGATTAAGGATACAAGTGAGCTCTTTGTAAAGTTGTTGTCTAAAAGGAAGAAGAAGGCACTTGCCAAGAAGCCATCTGCTGAGGTGGAAGTGCGAGGTTAACCTACTCCTAGTTTAAAAATGGTGACTGTTTGAGGTGGAGACCCAAAGGGCCCTCCCAATGTTCTAAGGCCAAGAGGCAGAAGACTGTAGGTATTGTGGATGCACTGGTTGTTGATCGAATCACTTAAATCGTGTAGACCCTATCGTGCCCTTGACCTCTTGAGGTGTAGAGTGTGCCCCTGCCTTCTTAGGTTGTTGCTTCCCTGGTTGCTCAAGCATCTCTTAAGATAGAAGTGGTTAGAAGTAATACAGATGCTCTTGCTGAGGTAGTAGGATTGGTCAAGAACAGAAGTCGGCGTCTTATGGCTGCTAGGGTTGGTAGATCTGTAATCACCGAAATTTATAAAACTCGAATATAATAATCATTAAGTAAATAATATAATTTTTTTTGAAAAGGTTTTAAGAAAAGTCACAAGAATTACTCTTGATTTTTCGCAACTTAAGAATATTAAAATACGAACATTGTAGTTGTCGTTTAAAAATTTAAATTGTTATAAACAAAATTTCAAGATACAATTTTCCTATAACTTCTTGATAATACCCAACCAATATAAAAAGAGTAAAATTCAAAATATATACATAAATGAACGAAAATGAGATTTTAACTATATGATGATAATAAAAGTTATAAAATATAACATTCCTGATAATTAAAGAAATAAATGATAGGTAAATAAATAATTATAAAGAATGATACTAAACCTAAATAGTTTAAATCTCAAGATGTTTTATGAAAACAAAAATAATAATAAACACCAAATCAATACAATAAAAGAATAAAACAACATAAATTATAATACATGCAATAAACAAACCCGAAACATAGAAACAATTGCAAAATAATACCAAGTTTCAATATACATTTCAATAACGAAAAAAAAAAAAAAACAGCAAGATAACATCAAGTAGGCATAATAATAAATATATATATGCAATAGGTAAACTTAATAAATAATATATTATCAAATAATTCAAATTACAAAGGAAGTGAAACACAATACCAAAATTTAATATAAAATAATCAGATCAGCGCAATGAAAGCATAAGTAAAAGAATAATCTTGAAATGACTGAAAGCTTTTAAATTATAAAATTTAAAGTTTATATAATATGTCAACTACCAATTGTTGATAAAAACTTTTGTTTATCCAAATTAGAAATAGCTTAATTAACTATTATAATAGATGATTAATTTTCAACATTAATTAATAGTAATTTAAAAATTGAACTTAGATAATTTAATTAAATCAAGTAAATTAAACTACAGAATATAACTAGATAGATTAACATAATCAAATTAATAAATAGATCTAATTGAAATTGAGATTTCAAATATTCCTTTCCATTTATCTATTTGTTTCAGTTGTCTTATTTTATGAATCAAATTCTTTAATTCTTTCTAACCATCAATTTTGAATTCTAATCTTATCAATTTGTATATTTACTTTAACTATCTTTTCCAACAAATCGAATTTCACTATCATATTTGTGAAATTTTAATTAGAATTCCTTCTCTTTCATTTTCAAATCTTTAAGTCTTTGAAAATTTCAATTTAAATTTAGTGAATTTATAAACCGTAAGTATAGTCTATTTCATGAATTAAATTATCCAATTCTTTGCAATAACAAATTTGAACCCCTTTTTCATCAAATATAAATGACACAAATTTCTCAAGTTCAATTACCTAAATTTATAAAATGTCCTAGTTTAACCATTTTAATCTAAATCTTACTCCTTTAATCCCCATAAATTTTGAAGTCATCTCCTTGTTTAAAAATATCAAATCTTATATTTAGATTCAAAGTAAATATTGATTTCTTACAAATTGAACTCCAAAATTAGATTGGTAATTTAAGATAGTCATTTCTATTATATATATCCTCAAATTATTTTCTAATTTGTTCCAATACTTAATTCCAAAGCCTTACCCATACATTTCTTTAAAGATATTTTATTTTTATACCTTATCCTTCCTTCTTCATTTTCGTTTTTCTAACTCTTCTTCTTTCTCCCTTTCTTTTCTTTCTCTCTATGTATTCTTCATCTTCTTCTTCTTTTCTTCCATTCTTAAAAGTCAACACCAAATCTTAAATTTAAGAAGATCATAAGAAGAAATTGAAGATGAAAAATAAGATGAAAGATAGTAATCATGCATGAAATAGCTTCAAAAACCTAAGGAAGACCAGTAGGAGAGAAGATCAATTACATATGTTTGCTAAAAATAACTAGAATTGTTTTTCCTTGTTTTGGTCATTGTTTATGCATGAGAATGATGAATTAGAATTAGAAATATGTTGGGTTTGTGATAAAATTTGTAAATAAGGGAGATATAAGCATAAAAGCTAAAACCTAGATTGTTTGTGCACATGTGAAGTTAGGAAGTTAATGAGATTTTGATGAAGTATGACAGTAAAAATATGTTAGGAATGTTGTTTGAACTTGGTATGAGCTTGTATGCTGTTATTAAAATGTTGTGGCTTGATTTTTCTGATAAAACAAGTAAACAAGTAGTTAAAATTGGAGAAAGAAACAAGGGAAAACATGACAGGAGAGTTACGAGAATCACGGGCATGACATAGCCCTTAGTAGGCTCTATTTTGAAAATTTTGATCAATCACGAGTGTGATTTAACCCGTGGTAGCTCTATTTCAAAATTTTTTTGACAATCATGGGCATGATTATGCCCTTGCTACTAATTGACCTAATCTTTAAAGAAAATTGTGGTGTAATTTAACTTATAATAAGCTTTGTTTAAAATTTTTTTCTAAATCATGAGCATATCTATCTCTTAGTAGCCTCAAGTTTTTTTAAAACTTCAAAACCTCGGAATCATGAGCATGATTCTCCCCTTAGTATCCTCAGATCAAGTTGTTTTAAAGAATCACAGGTGTGAACAAGGGCTTAGTAGCCTCAGGTTGGAATTTTTAGATTTATCACGAGCGTGATTGTACCCGTGATGATCAGCACAGCTGTACAGCCTGGTCGAGCAACCTTGTGTTTGCCCTATTTTAGGGAAAAATATTTAATGAATAATGAATAATAGATATGATATATTAGTATTTGTATAATTAGAAATGAATTAAGTTAAGCTAAGTCAAGTTGCTTTGTAGTGTAATTGAAACCATAGAGTGAATTAATAAGTTTAATAGTTAAATAGATCTAATATGAGAATAAATTAATGGAATAAACTTAATAGCCATAAGTGACATAAATTAGATGATTAGTCATACAATAAACTCATAGATATAAAATTTACTTGGTTAATCCAATTTCACTTAATAGACTTAATGAATTAAAATGAATTAGACTAATTAAAGTGTTATAAGATATAACAATGTTTTAGTAGAACAAGTGAATATGACTTAGGAACTAGATTAAGTGATTAATTTTATATAGCTTGACTAAGTTAGGGTATGTTTACACAAATGTAACTTGAAATGTAAAGTAAATTAATACGTGTCTTAAATTTAAAATGAACTAGTTATTAAATCTAAGCTTAACTTGATCTAATGAACTTTGATGAGCTAAAATGTATTAGATTGGTCAAGTCTAACCAATTTCGCTAAGCTAAGTTAAATTAGACTTAAAACTTGTAATTGGCTTAGAAATAATATAATTGTAACAAGATAGGTTAAATCATAAATAATAAAGGAAATATGTTATTTCAAATGAATATTAGTTAAAATGAGTTTTCATATAAGTTGATAACTTATTAAATACTTATATAACTGATAAAGAACGATGATGATTCTATAATAAAAGATTATAAAAAAAGGAAAAGAAATGATTTGACAGACAATAGAGAACAATCCGTATCTTGGCAGGGTAATATTCGTAGCCATGATATAGTTCCCACTCAGTGTATGATCAAATGAGTTTTTGAGAAAGTTCTTGTTTCAGTCAAGTGTAATTAATGACCTAAAAGTGAGTTTTAGTACTAAAATTCAATAATATATATATATATATATATTAAGAAAGGTCTTGAGTGTTTGTTATTCTTTTTCATAGGAGAACAAAGCAATCTTTGAGTTTCCAAAAGACTACTATGACTTAGTAAGAATGACAGGTGGGTAACATTGACTTTATTATCTTGTTTTTGCTTGTAATGTAGTTACACCTATACTAAGATAAACATAACTGACTATGTGTAGGGATTGGGTATTTTTCTGTTGTTTGACGATTGTAATGTTTGATAAATCATTAAAATGAATGTGATCATACATTGCTTATAATAATTGGCTTTCTATTATTGATGAATGTTTGTTAATTGTTATGGTCACTAAGTAATATGGTATAAATCTTAATCGACCCTTAAGTAAAATGGACATGCATTGCACGACAACATAACTTGTATTAGCATGGTATTTACGTCACATATTAATATTCTAATTTTGTGGTAATGGCAAAGTTAATTTAGTGGATCTGTTTCTCCAATGGGTTATCGTGGGGTTGTCAGCCCCAAAGGAACTAAGTAGGCACTGAAAGATGTTATCTGAGTTGTAGTTGGCTTTAGGGTATTAATACTTAGTGGATTTTCTAGGGTTCTAAGGTGAAGTTGAGGTTATGTTAATAATGTATGTGTGTGTGTGTAACAAATAAGTTTAAAAAAGAAATCCTCCTTTTTTAGTTCTTTCTATGGTGAAGTTGAGGTTACGATAATATATATATATATATATATATATATATAACAAATGAGTTTAAAGATAAATCCTCATTCCTTAGTTCTCAGTTTCTCTTGGACATCAATGACTTGAGCTAGTCCTTCAACTCCCAAAAGAGGGCATAAATCTTCATTAGTTTGGATTTTAGTCATCCAAACTATGCATGTCATATGATTGAGTGTTACATTGCATGTGCTAGCTAATAAAATTTTCTTGGCATTTGTTTGATGCATGGTTTGGTCTTGTTATTCATTGAGCTATAGATTAGCCCATGCCCCTATATTTTTTATGCATGAATGACTCATATTAGGAATGGGCTAGGAATGTATGAAGAGATTTCCTTCAATGAAGTTATTGAAGACATGAAGATAAACTTAGAATGTAAATCATATTCATACTGTATAAGTTTGATGATGGGAATCGACTTGAAGGTCCAAATACAAGGTCAAGAGCTAGAGGATTACAAAATTTAGCATTGAAAGTAATGACAGATTGTTTAGAGCAAAATAACGAGATACTTATCTCGGTTTATGGATTACATGTGGATTATAATCTATTTACATTGAAAGAAGAACATAATGAATGGAGTAATGAAAACAGAGAAAAAAGCCCTTGACTTATGCTTCGATAGTAGGAGAATTTGGGAATTGTCACGCCCTGGGATCCTTGGTCGAGCCTTCAACCATATCTAAGATAACATCTAAGGAATCATACATTGGAAGTCATCGAGGCCAAACTGGAAGCCGTTGCACCCAAGAATTCATTGGTCGAGCCCTTGACCATACCCTTGATAGAATCTATTTGATTCCACTAAACTGGTTGAGCCCTAGCACGTCTTTGGTCGAGCCCTCGATAGAGCTTGTTTAACACCAGTAGACATCGCAGAGTTACTTAAATCAAGTTTATGCTCATGGATCATTCACAATATTTGATGCATTTATCAAAATGACTTTTTGATATATTTAAATCTACTTTCCTATTTGAGACATATCTAAATCTTTCTTTTATTGGTTACTTTTCTATTTTATCATTATAATAGAGATTGATATTTTTGCTACTTTCCTATTTTTGTCTTTAGATATCTTTCCTATTTTACATATCAGGAATTAATATAAATAGGAAGTTTCATTGATGTAACAAAGAGATTTAATGAATTGAATAAAATTTCTTTCTCTTAAAGAAAACCCTAATTCTTATCAATCTTTAGATTATGGTGAGTTCAAACACCAGCGGGTAGTTGTGAGTAATATCAACTTCTTATTCATGTTGTATCCTTTTATTTTCTAGGTACGTGATTTCTAGGATATGTAAGATTCATTATTACGTTTTTCCTTGTCATTAGTGATATCTTGGTGATTGTCCTCCTAGGTATATCATCCTTTTTGGTATCAGAGCACAGGTTTACAGTTAGTTGATTCTACCATTGTGGTGATCGCATCTGATTCAGAATGTCGAATGAAAGCGTACATGGACATTTTCACGAGGAGGTTAATAACGGTGTTTGTGGAAACAGAGGAACTCTAAGTAATGGTAATAATCATGTTTAGCCCAATGTTGAACAGAGCATGAGCCAACAGTTACAAACCTTGAATAACATAGTCAATATCCTGGTACAAACAATACAATAATTGTTACAAAAACCTAATGTATTACCACTTCGTGTGGAAGCACCTGCACCATCACCACTACTTGATCCTAGCAAGCAAGGATATGTTGGAAGGAATCATGTAGAATATCATGATGTCTATGATAGAGAGTTTAGACTACCAAGGGGGTTAGAGCAAGTGAAATTGTAGATGCCTTCCTTTTCAGGATGTGGATCTGCAGATGACTATCTCGATTAGAAAGATAAGGTTGAAGGATTGTTCGAGTGCTATGATGTTGTAGAACATACATAGGTTAGATTAGCAGCAATGGGGTTTACAGGATATGCAACGTATGGTGGAAAAATCTACTATCTATCCGTTGGAGGGATGAAGAAGCAAAGATCAAGACATGGTTGAAGATGAAATGAGTGATGAGAAAGCATTTTGTTCTTACATACTATAAACAGGAAGTCTATATGTGTCTTCAATCATTGAGGCAAAGGGTAAGAGCATAGAGGAGTATATTTAAGAGTTTGAATTATTGAAGATTAGAAGTGGAGCAATAAAGCCACCTGAACAAACAACTACAAGGTTTGTTACTAGTTTAAAATATGAGATTGCATGCATTGTGGAAGTATAATGCTACGATACCCTGGAAGAGGCCATTCAATTAGCCCCTAAGGTCGAGAGATAGTAGAAGAATAATCCCTATAAATCTACTGCAGGTAAATATTCTAATCTTTATACATCTTATTCTTTTGATTCTAGGAGGAGTGATAAGGGATATTCTAACAAGTCTAATGATAAAGGGAGTGAAAGTGTTGTTAACAAGGGTAAAGCTGTCATTAATGCAGATGAGGATAAGAAAAAGGATAGTATTGTTAATTATAGTGGGAAGAATTAACATATTAAATGTTTTGGGTGTCAAGGATATAGACACATTACTTCTCAATTTCCAAATTGAAGAGCTACAATGAATATTGGAGGATAGATAGTGAGTGAGGATGAAGATAAGGAGTTTGAAGAGTCTGGTGATCTATTAGCAACCCTTGATGAGTATTATAGGACGAGGATGCTAAGACTTATCAAGATCAGGGTTCGAAACTGTGATATCCCTCAAATATAGATAGTGGAACTCTAATCACAAAGGCGTCTTTTAGTGTAATGGCTTTGAGTTCATTGGAACTCTAAGGTTAAGCGTGCTCCAGAGCAATCCCATAAGGAGTGACCCACTAGGTAGTATTGGCACCAAAAGGACAAAACCGTACGGCATGTGACCAAAGTGGACAATACCTCGGTGGATGGAGTTTCGAGGTATTACAAGTGGTATAAGAGCAATTCACCAGCCGAAAGTGGAGGAGTGTGTCCTTACTGCCTAGTATGGGTCTGGACCTATGTAATGAAACTAACAAGGACGTCGGTCCTATAAGTGGGGGAGTGTGTGATATCCCTCAAATATAAATGGTGGAACTCTAATCACAGAGGCGTATTTTGGTGTAATGGTTTTGAGTTCGTCAAAACTATAAAGTTAAGAGTGCTTTGTACAGAGCAATCCCATGATGAGTGACCCTCCAAGAAGCATTGGCACCAAAAAGATAAAACCGTTCGACATGCAGCCAAAACGGCCAATACCTCAGTGGGCGGAGTTCCTGGGCATTACAAGAACATTACATGAGTATTAATGTATTGAGGAGAGTACTAAGTGTATCTCCAACTGTTGATGAAGAATAGAGAGAGAATTTATTTCACACTGCTTGTAGAATAAAGGGAATTTATGCAC